>LOJH01028474.1:13097-23794 GCA_001685095.1 Ellobius talpinus | reverse complement strand
AAAAAAAAAAAAAAGAATAAGACTCCGTGTGTGATTTATTTGGGAGCTGGGCGGCGTCTCCCCCCCAAGAGCAAAGAACAAAGAATAAAAGAGCCCAAGAGTTAAAAACAAACAACAACATAATCCGTAAGTCACCGAAGAGGGTCTTCCTTCAGCTTCCTCGCCCCCTACTCTACATGACCACTCGTTGCTGGAGCAGAACCTTGTCCTTAGGAGGACTTAGAGCCGTGAGGCTCAGCCCCACTCTGGGTGACTAAGACCAACTTAAACTAAAACTACACCAAAAAAAACCCAAAAAAAAAACAAAAACCAGGCAATTTCTGTGCCGCAGGCGCCCCACAGAGATCCAGGGATGACATTTGCTGTCCATCTGCCTGATATCTGGGATTAGGAGGCCGCCTGTCGGTGGGGGGAACTGACTAAATCACTCAGGTCGCCCTGCCACAGTTTAAAGTGACCGTGCTGCCTGAGGTTCCGAGGTCTGGACTAGGTAGGAACCTGGGAATGAAGTAGGGCTTGTGTCTCCTTGTGCGCCTCCTCCACTCTCTCTGTGTCTCACTGTATTTCTCTCTCCTGCTCGCTGCCCCCACCCCCATCCTTCTTCCCACCCTTCCTTTCTCCTTTACCTCTCTCTAGTCTTGCCCATCCTTCCACCCTTCTCCTCCCCAGTTTTGTTGAGACATTCTCCATGCCCAGACCGCTGGTTCTGGTTAGTCAGTGGCGTATGGAGGCCAGAGCTGGGAAGGTGAGGTTCCTGTGGTTCATGCTGACCGCAGCAGTGTGGACTGAGGCCCGGGGCCCCGTCGCCTGCAGACCTCTCCTTCCGGCAAGGCAGGCACCCCTCCCCAACCCTCCCGCAAACCGCACAGCCTGGGAGACTGGGGAGTTTGCGTAGCCGTCCGCCCTCTCCCCTCCCCTCCCGGCGCCGCCCGGGTCCCACGCTCCGCCCCGCTATAGCAAAGACTTATTTGCGTGTCGAGGTCAGGTCGGCCCCTGGGGACAAGGTTGTCAGTCTGCGTAGCCTGCCACAGGGTAGGCACTCACCAAGTCAATAGTGTCCCGGGGACTGGAGACTGGCCTTTTATCCCTAGGTCTTACTTTGAGTTTTAAAATTTCCTATAAAGAAGGCATTTTATGCTAAAATTATAGTAAATGTTTCTTTGAAATGAGAATGTGCCTCAGAATTCGAGAGGTCTTCCTGAGCTGCATAGGGAGACCATGTCAGAGAAAGGGGCAATGGGAAGGAGAAGTAGAGAGTTGGGGAAGAGACATGGGGATGGATACAGGGGAAAGAACGAGGAGGGGTGGCGGTGGGGGTGGGGGACGGACGACGACACAGCTAGGACGGTGACTTGTGCCTGTTTTACCAGTGTTTGAGAAGTCCAGCCTCATCTACATAGTCAGTTTGTTAGCCTGGGAAACATGAGACTCTGTTCCCGAAACTAATGAACCCCCTCCCAACAAATAAATAAAAAAGCAAATGCAAGGCTCAGAGGGACAGGTCTGGTCTGCTGAGCTGGAGAGGGGCAGGCATCACCAGCCCACCCAGCAGAGAAGGCATGCCTGACCTCCCCTGTCTGCGGCCCTGGAACTGTGGATGAGCAGGCTGTCCCTGACTGTCCCTGTGCTCGAACGTTGCTGCAGCAGCGCTGGTCCCTCGCCTATGGCCACACATTCCTTCTCTCCAGCAGCTGGAGTCCTTTGACTCTGCGGCCCTCTCCCCACAGAAAGGCTTCTCCTTCTCTCTCTACACAAGCTCCTTCGGAAGCTGGGCAGTTTGGGACTCTCTGGGAAGAGGCCCCAACACACAGACAACTCTGCTGCAGCCTCCCAAGGGCAAGGTATGGGGGACTGGCAAGGTCTCTGAGCGTGGTGGGCAGAGTCTGTCGGCACCAGGAGCAGCCCGGATCAGTTCCTGCTCACCTGCCCAGTTGATGATGATGGGTTCCCTGTGCTTCTGATTTCTATATGAAAGACGGGCTTTCAGCCACCCCCACCCCAGAGACCCGAAGTTTCAGAGCCACCTGTGAGAGAAAATATGAGCTTTGTTTGTCTCTCTCAGCCTGGCTTATTTTGCTTAACCAGGTGCTCTCGTTTTTCTGCATTCGTTTTGCTGCAAATGATGCCATTTCATTTTTGTGGATGAATACAACTCAGTTGAGTATATATACCACGCCATCTTGACCCATTCATCTGATGATAGATACCAGAGCTGATTCTGTATCTTGGCTGCTGTGAATAGTGTCACAACGAATGTAGCTGCTGTATCTTAAGGACGACACAAAAGCCAGAGGACTACTGGGGGCGGGAGTGGGGGAGAATCTGGCTATGAGCAGCACAATGCAGCCTGAAAATTCATGGTTCTACAAAAGCTAACCAGCCCAGCCCAGCAAGGGCTCGCATTTCCTGAAGGTCCTCTTAGGCTTTGTGCCAATTAGCCTTAGCACCAGATGAGATGCAGTTGCAACAGGGTGAGATGCAGTCAACACCACAGTCAGTGATAAAGGACAGAGGCCAGTCTAGTCAAGTGTGCTGCTCAATAATCCAATATGAATTTTGACACACCCTTTTTGCAAAAAAACAACTTTCCATCCGTTCAAGTGTTCCTTTGTTCAACACTAAGATTATTCTTTTCCAACACAATTAGACTCATTTTATACCCCAGCCCAAAATAAGTTTTTTTATTTATATATTTTATATTGTGGGTATGAATGTTTTGTCTGCATGTGTTCATGTGGCCCACATGTGTGCCTGGTGCCTGAGAGGACAGAAGGCATCAGATACTTAGAACTGGAGTTACAGATGGTTGTAAACTGCCATGTGGGTGCTGAGCACTGGACTCAGGTCCTCTGCAAGAGCAGCAAGCTCTCTTAACCACTGAGTCATCTCTTCTTCTTCCATTACTTTGTTTTTTTTAAAGTGTTTGTTTGTTTGTTGTTTGTTGTTTGAGACAGGGTTTCTCTTTGTAGTTCTGGCTGTCCTGAAACTCTCTTTGTAACCAGGCTGGCCTTGAACTCACAAAGATCTGCCTGCCTCTCCCTCCTGAATGTTGGGATTAAAGTTATACGCCATCACCGTCTGCTATATTTTATGTCTTATTTCTCCATTAGCAAGCATTTTTTTTTGTTTTTTGTTTTTTTGAGACAGGATCTCACTCTGTAGCCCAGGCTAGCCTGGAAGTGGGGAACTTGCTCTTCTTTCCCTGCCTCAGGCTACCCTTCCCAAGGCTGGGATTACAGACCTGCCTTGCCACGTGCAGCCATCTCTAGCAAACCTTTACTAAGCAATTTAGTGTTAACTAAAAACCAAGGGAGAGGCTCCCCAGCTGGCAGGTGCTCTTGCCTCCTGGCACCATTGGCTTTCCTGACTGTTGCCAAGAGCACCTGCCTCTCCTGTGATAAGCTGGGCATTCCTGAACACATTTGCTTTCTTTGGGTACAGACTCAAAAGGCACATCCCTGGGTGTTGATGGCCATTCCTGCCCCAGTCAGGGTCCAGCTAAGATCAGAAAAAACCAGCATGAATTGGAGTTTCGGGGCTGGTGGGGCTGGAGCAACCAAAACCCTGGAGGTGGTGAGCCTGGGACCACCAAGCATGGGGCAACCAAGCCTGGCACAGCTCAGCCCGCTTTTCACAAGAGGAGCTAGGAGCAGGCTAGCAGCCCCATTCAGGGCAGGACCTGACAGAGAGAGGGTGCTGACTCTGGCTGGGGCCATTGACATTTCCCTATACTGGGACTCCCTCTCTGGGGGCCATACATTGTTTGCCTAGAGTTTATTTTTCTTGGCTCTAGGTAGCAAGATTAGTTACACACTTTGTAATTTTTGGTATTGATGGTATTTTTAACCAGTACAGTCAGCATCGTGGGAACATCCTGGAGTTCCCAGCATGTCTGTAGTCTGTCCCCACCCCCAGCCTTCCTCGCTCCCCACAGAATGGCTCAGTGGGGAGTCTAACTTGTTCATTTAGCACTTCAGTCTAAACATGGGTAGATGTGAGGACCCAAGTTCATCTCCACTATCAACTCAGCCAGATTTCCAGTTACTATGGGAACACTCCTCTGTGAGGGTTTCCAGGAAGGTGAAGGCTCACCTTGCACAGGGGCAGCACCATGCCCTAGGCTGGGGTCCTGGACTGAATAAAAAGAAGAAAATGAGCTGAACACCAGCGTTCATCTCCCTTTGCCTCCTCGCTGTGGGGAGAATGTGAGCATCTGCCTTGCAGTCCTTCCCCCACACTTATGTGAGACTGCCCCGCCCTCACACGGGAAGGCAAAGGGGGCCCTTCCTCCCTAAGGCAGGGCTTTTTGTCCCAGCAACAGGAAGAGCAACTGATGTGTCTCTCACCTATGACCAATTCTTCTTTCTCCAGCCATGATCTCTGGTGACAGAGGGAGGGTAAAAGGGACCAGGATGCACATTCCATGCAGGAAGAATCAGAGGCCAGAGACCTTGTCCCTCCCAACAAGAGAGAGAAGCCCTGTCTGCTGACCACATTCCCTGGTGGAGACCAAGAAAAACAAAAGAGCAAGGCGTTTGTGAACGGCCATTTAGAAAGTGTGTTGGTTACCCACCGCTGCGGGACAAGTAGCTGGAGGCTTAGGACACATGTATTTCAGGTTGAATGAAGAGTGCCCTTTAAAAGGCTGCTGTTGGGTCCGAGTTGCTGCTAAGGGCCTTGTTAGCCAGGGTCTTTGTTGATGTCTGTGGCATGGGTGTAGGGGAGCTGGTTCTGTCCCTCTCCTGAGGAGGGATGGCCCCAGTGGACTGGACCAACCAGCTCAGCTACCACACAGGCCCGCAGTCAGGCCTTGGGTTGGCCCATCCTAACATCACCCCTAGGACCTGCTGGAGCTCCTGAAGGGACTGGTCCTGTGGAACAATACCCGGAGGCTCTCCATAACGTGGGTTGGCCGGGGATATCTAAGAGAGGTTCCAGTGATGATTGTACACCAGAAACCAGAAGCCTTGAACCAGATCAGTGACTCACTGCAATGAACATTTGCTAGTAAAGCTGACAGGACAAAGGGTATAGTATATGACATTCCGTGGTTCCCAGTGCCACCAGGAGGAATGAAGAGGTGTTGGAGAGGCAGGAAAGATGGAGGAGTAAACAGGGATTTTTGCGGGGGTTGGGTTTTGCTTGTTTTGCTTTGTTTTGTTTTTGTTTGCTTGCTTGCTTTGGTTTGGTTTGATTTTTTTTTAATTTTCTTTTTGGGGAGCTGCAGGGTAAGGGAAGGATATGGAGGACTGGGAGGTGAGTGGAATGAGGGTGCAGGGTGTGAAATTCCCAGAGGACCATAAAAAAATTATGTTAAAGAAAAAAAGCCTACTGTTGAGACTGGGAGATTGTGGGAACTTTTGGACATGGGCCTCACTGGAGGAAGCTAGAGCACTGGGGCGTGCCCTTCCAGGATCCTGGGAGGCTGGCCCTACCTCTCTGCTTCTTGACCATAAGGTGAATGACTTCCTTCACCACACATCCTGCCGGGACACTCTGCTTAGACACAGGACCTCTAGAGCAACAGGGCCAAATGAACATGGACTGGGACCTCAGAAACTATAAATCAAACTTATCCTTTAAACTGGTCATCTCAAGTATTTTAGAAGTACAGCTGTTGTAGAATATTATTTTTTATGGTTTTTTTGAGACAGAGTTTCTCTGTAGCTTTAGAGTCTGTCCTGGAACTAGCTCTTGTAGACCAGGCTTGCCTCAAACTCACAGAGATCCACCCTCCTCTGCCTCCCAAGTGCTGGGATTAAAGGTGTGTGCCACCACCAGGTCTAGAATATTATTTTAAGGTGTGTTATTTTTTTATGCTGTGGAACATTTGTTTAAGGATGTAAAAATTGTTGCTTTTGTTTATGCTGCATTTAACTGTGAAGCTGTGATTTTTTTGCCTGTCTAAAACACCCAATGGTCTAATAAAGAGCTGAACAGCTAACAGAGAGGCAGAAGAAAGGATAGGCAGGGCTGGCAGGCAGAGAGGATAAACAGAAGGAGAAATCTGGAGGAGAAAAAAGGAGCAAAAGAACAAGAAGAAGAAGAAGTCAGGGGCCAGCTACCCAGCCAGCCTCGGAGTAAGAGTGAAAGTTACATGTATAGGAAGAAGAAAAAGAAGTGGCCCAGAGGTAAAGGTAGTCGGGTTAAGAAAAACTGGCTAGAAACAAGCCAAGCAAAGGCCAGGCATTTATAAGTAATAATAAGCCTCCATGTATGTGATTTATTTGGGAGCTGGGTGGTGGGCACCACAGGAAAAAAAAGTAAAGAACAAAGAGTGAAAAACAAACAACAATTTGGTGTTTCAACATGGGCCTGTATTTCCATGTAGGGCCTGAGAAAAAGTATACAGCTCCTTTAAGAGTTTATGTCTGTTGGTGAGCCCTTGAGCAGTCAATATATAAGGAACAACAACAACAACAACAAACCGAAGCAAAATGCCTGCCACAGCACAAGCATAGGCATCCTTGAGCTCTAAGAAGGTTAAATGCAGTTCCTGGGAGACAAACCTCTACCTGGGACTTAAGCTTTAGGCTTGGCTTTCACTAAGAGGTGGGCAGAGCCAAACAAGAGAGTTGAGTGGAGGCTCCAGGTGTAGCTTAACAGTCTTAAGTTAATAAAAGGCTAAAAGATACACAGTTAAAAAAAAGGTCTAAATGGGGAAAAAATCTAAACAGGTTCCAATGTACATAGGCAAAAGAAAAGAAAATGGGTATAGACTGTCAAAGAATGAAATAGATTAAAAATAATAAAGTGAAACCTTTAAAGAGACAGCAAGAGTGAAAGAAAAGAGCCATGTAAAGATGGGAAACACAGGGAGTCTGGATCCTGGATGTTATTGTGTTGATTTTCAAGTTTTTGATTGCTGAAAAGCAGAGGACAGCTGCTAAGGACCTGGAAGTGAAGGAGGGACTGTGGAAATAAACCAGCCTAGATATTTTAAGAATGCCCTAACTTTTAAAAAGTCAAAAGATTTTGCTTTTGCTTCCACAGGTAACAAGAGGCTGTGGAGTCTTTTCAGGTTGATTTGCATCTGGTCTGATCAAGGGAGACCTCGTGAAACTTGACAGGTGATATCTATCACAGAAGTTACTGCTGGTCTTCCCAGGACTTGGTCATTATCTCAAATTTTCTCAGGGATGCTAAAAATGCCTTTGCCCACTTCAGCAGGAAACAGTCTAGAGAACACAACATCCACATTCCAAAGAGTTGGGTTGTGGGAATCTGTTGATTTTTTGGTGGGTTATGGATGTTTGTTATCATTTAGGGTAATATAATATATTGATACAAGTTTAAAGTTAGTTTTGTTACACTGTATATATGTTTCTACTCTTGTAAAGGTATTGTCCTTTGCAATTCATTCAAAACTATAAGGTAAAGTTCTAGTTTTTGAAAGCCATTGTTATAAACTATTTAAGATAATCAAGAAACATAGGTTAGTGGTCATTATAACAATCAAATTTGTACATATGTTAGACATGTTTTCTAGATCATACAGAGATGTATTTTAGATAGATAAATGGTCTTCAAACACTTCAAAGACCTATAGAATATGGAATTTAAAATGTTTTTTAACATAGGGCTTTTCATGACAATGAAACACATCGGTTCCTGGCAATACCAAATTATTTCATAAAAGGATGATGGGCATTGAAGAAGCTGCATAGGAGTTTGCTTTCATTGTGGCAAGGTGAGCCATTTGGGCAAGAAATTACTTTTCCCTTGAATGTTTGACAGTGTGCTGTATAAACTGTACATGCAGGACCCACAGGAACATGACTGCTGAACTTTGCCAAAATAAGGCGGGATGGTCCTTCAACTTTCCTGATTCACTGAAAAGTCTGCCAGATACTCTAGGCCTATAGACTGAAGATGGATGCCCCAATGTTGCAAATGAACTTTGAGTGACTGTCCAGGCAGCCAGATGTCTCTGTCATTTCTAAAGTCTTGGAAGTTGCTTGCAATGTACTTTCTGCTTACTTAGGTAATATTAATTCCTTCTGGGGTCTTGGATGGAGTTAAACACTAGGTAGTTATAGTTGTACTTTAATTATGAAAGAAAGTAAGTTAAGTATAAAATTTAGGATTCACTAAGATAGGGAATGCAGCATTTTCTCTGAATTTACTAAATGCAAATGAGCTGAATATTGTAAATTAATTCTTATTTGATAACTGTTTTTGTTATATATAATTTTACTATGTTAAAATTAAAACCTTTCATTTTTATTTATACAAAAAGGGGTAAATGTTGTAGAACATTATTTTAAGGTATGTTACTTTTGTTTATGCTGTGGAACATTTGTTTAATGATGTAAAGATGTATTGCTATTGTTCATGTTGTATTTGTTTAACTCTGTGAAGCTGTGATTCTTTGTATGTCTACACCAGATAGTCTAATAAAGAGCTGAACAGCCAACAACAAGGCAGGAGAAAAGATAGGTAGGGCTGGCAGGCAGAGAGGATGAATAGAAGCATAAATCTGGATGAGAAAGAAGGAGCAAGAGAACAAGGAGAAGAGGATGTCAGGGGCCACCCAGCCATGGAGTGAGACTGACGGTAAGATATACAGAAGTAAGAAAAGGAAAAAGCCCAGAGGCAAAAGGTAGTCAGGTTAATTTAAGAAAAGCTATCTAGAAATAAGCCAAGCAACTGGGTGGTGGTGACACATGCCTTTAATCCCAGCACTCAAGAGGCAGAAGCTGATGGATCTCTGTGAGTTCAAGGCCACCCTGGTCTACAAGAGCTAGTTCCAGGACAGGGTCCAAAGCTACAGAGAAACGTGGTCTCAAAAAACCAAAAAAAAAGAAAGAAAGAAAAGAAAAAGAAAAAACCACACAACTAATTCATCATAATGATCTTATGGTTTCAACAGCTCAAATGTTTGTGAATGACTAGCTTCTGTTCTATATAGCACAGAAGGGAAACTATGGTTGGTAACTGTGATTATCTGAAAGAAAATGCTCCCCATAGGTTCAGGGAGTGGCACTGTTAGGAGGTGTGGCCTTGTTGGAGGAAGTGTGTCTCAGTCTCTGCTGCCTTGGGATCCAGATGAAGGACTCTCAGCTACTATTCCAGAACCATGTCTGCCTGCATGCTGCCCTGCTTCCTGCCATGATGATGATGGACTGAACCTCTGAATTTTAACCCACCATGATTAAATGCTTTCTTTTATATGAATTACCATGGTCATGGTGTTTCTTCACAGCAATAGAACACTGACTAACACAAAAACAGTAAATAATCTGAATAGTATAGTAGAAAGGATTCTTGAATGTTCCCAACACAAGAGATGATAAATGCTTGATGCAATAAATGTGCTAGTTACCCTGAGATGATTGGGCACATGGTTATGCGTGTGGAAGTATCCCTGCATCCCAAATACATACAATTATTAAGTATTTAATAATTGGTACTGGAGAGGAGACTCTGTGCACAGGGCTTGCTGTGAAAGCAAGGGGCCTTGAGTTCAAATCCCCAGCACCTATATAAAATTAGGGCACAATCTCATGAGGTTTTCTTGAATCTTGGGAGGTTGATGATCAGACAAAACAGGCTCAGTGAGGGACATCTGAAAAAGTAAAGTGGAAAATGACAGAGGAAGACACGCAACATCCGTCTCCAGGCTCCACATGCAGGTGCATGGGCAAGCATACCCACCCTACCCCCACAGTAACTCTGAGCCAGGCATGGCAGCACACACCTGTAATCCTAATACTTGGAAAGCCAAGTTAGGAGGATTGTCATGAATTTCTGGTGTGCTTGGGCTAAATGATGACACCATGATCACACCTTTCTAAAAATAAAGCAAAAATTTAAAAAAGATGTAATTGGGCGATGACTGAGCTGGAATTGATAGGCAAAAGCTCTACCGTTGAACTACAGGCCCAGCCAACCCTGTCTCCCAAATGTCTACAAAACATAGCCAGGACTGTGACCTCACCAGCAGGCTCGCTGGCTGAGAACACACCCGCAAGACTCGTTTTAGCCCCTGGCAGCGTGCACTTCTGTGGGAACATGGGATGAGACAGGCTATATGAGACCAAACAAACAGCACAAAAGGAAGCAAGGAGGAAAGGGAAAAAGAGTTCTCACCATCCAGCATCCAACTGAGGGACTGGGAGCTAGAAAGACCCCTAAAAGGCTTACAGACAATAAAGTTAACAAAGATGGCAAACTTCTGGCATCTTCCTTGCCCACGTGACCTGACAGAAATGTCACAGTGTTGGAGATTTTTTTCCTCCTGACTTTTAGTTCTCTAATCAGTGGAGAGAATGAGTCTGATCAAGACCACAGGCAGCAACACTACCACCTGGACAGACAATCACTAAGCCTGAGAGTCCCCCTCCTGTCCTCCTTAGGGAGATTTTATAAGGAATGCAGACACCTATCCCTTCAGGGGACATACTCTAAGGCTTTCCATGGTGTGTGAAACTTTGGCTAGTATCAACCTTTCTATTTACTGTGTTTTTTATTAAGTGTTTATGTCTGTGACAAAGCTTAAGTTAAAACAGACTTAATGCTGGGTGTGGTATGCACAGATTTAATCCCAGTAGATCTCTGTAAGTTTGAGGCCAGCCTGATCTATATAGTGAGTTTCAGGAAAGCCAGAGCTACATAGTGAGACCCTGTTTCAAAAATCAGAAGACTAGATGATAGATAGATAGATAGATAGATAGATAGATAGATAGATAGATAGA
>LOJH01028473.1:19892-30036 GCA_001685095.1 Ellobius talpinus | reverse complement strand
TCTATCTATCTATCTATCTATCTATCTATCTAGGATTTATTAGAGTGGTTTATAGGCTGTGGTCCAGCTAGTCTAACAATTGTTGCCTTCCAATGGAAAGTCCAAGAATCCAGTTCAGTCCTTAAGATATAGCTATAGATATAGATACAGATACAGATACTCATTAGAACTGATAGAATGAACACACACACCATAAGATAGAATATATATATTCTATGTATAATACGTATATATACACATATACATACACACACACACCACAGATCTAGAACTATCCATTGGAGCCTAATAGGCTCGTCAGTGAATACCCAATTGAAGACAATGACGCCCCATCCCGAGCATCATCAATAATAGTTCCCCAGGGAAGGGTAGGGCCCATGAGTCTGACTGCTGGCAAGTCTAGTCTTACGCAAACCCAGTGCATATAATGACAGCTACGGTGAGCCCATTATTTCAATGGCCATGTCATACCCAGAAGAGAGCCTTGTGCAACCTTTCTCCTCATCACCCAGCTCTTTCATTCTTTCTTCTCCCTCTTCCAGTGTTCCAGAGCCTTACGGGAGTGGTATAAATGTTCTGTTTAGGGCTGAGAACTCAAAAGTCACTTATTCTCAGCATCTTGAACAGCATGAGTCTCTGAATTTACTGCCACTCACTGCAAAGAGAAGATTCTCTGATCAAGACTGAGAGTAGCATTTGTCTGTAGGAATAAACAAACATCTAGAAGGCAGTTTGAAGGGAACCTGGCACAAGGGAAAATCGAATCCAGATGCTTAAGGAAAAGGCTGTGGAAGGAATTTCTGTGCAGAATGGGAAGGTAACAACTTCCATCTTCATTCCCTAGAAACATATTGCTTCTATAACGATATCCATCTCTGCGTTTATTATGTACATTTTTAGGGCCGAGGATGTAGCTCAATTACTTGAATGCCTGTATAGCAAACATAAAAACCTGGGTTTGATCCCCAGCACCACATAAACCTAAGTAAGTAAGTAGTAAGTAAGTAGCCTACATGCCAATCTCAGTGCTTGATAGTAAAGGCAGGAAGATCGAAAGTCCAGGGTCATCCTTAGCTACATAACAAGGATATGTAGCCTCTAGGAAACAGCGGACCCTGTCTCATAAAAAACAGAGCTTACTCAATACTTCTGGGTAAGATGGCAGATGAGAAGCCACACACAGACACTCAGTGACAGAGAAAAATTATAGTCAAGATAATACACAATAAGTTCTTATCCTGCAGAGACAAAGGAGACGGGAGAGCTGAGCATTGGAGTCAGCTGCAACCCCTCTCCAATAGAAACCAAATAACCAAATGAAGTGGCAATCATACCAGACTAGCAAGCTTCAATTCATGCTTATGGCAGGCAGAATAATTTCCTCCTCAAAACATTTGCATGCTATTTTCTCAAGCCCATAAAAAGTCTAAGAAAGGAAAAATACAGTCTACAATCTACGGGAAAAAATGTTTACAAATCATGTGTCTGATTCAAACATAAATCTCAAAATTCAAAAACAAAAACAAACTGCTATAGTTTTAGTATGAGTTGATTCCCTGAGATATCTATATGTAAAGATTTTGTACTCAAGGTATTGATAAGTGCTAAAGGCCCCTGTGGGTTCTTGGATGACTGGAGATGTACCCTCAAAGTGGATTGTAGGACCTCACTCATTTTCATTTGCTTTCCAGGTGAAGATATATATTCCCTTAGAACGTGCCAATTACGACAGAGGGCTAAACCAAAGAAGCCACCCCATCTTGGAGTTGAGCTTCCAGATTCAGGACTGAAATAAGTATCTCTTTACTGCGTAAGCCTGTGCCACATACTTCAGTACACTGATGGACTACTGCCTACTATACAAACACTCGCCAGACAATGGAACAGTCACATCGCCACCAAGGGTCTATGACAGCTAAATAAGTACACGTCAAGACGCTCAAAATCATTTTATATGGAAAAATGAAAATCAAAAGCACGACTTCTGACAAAGATGTAGAGCAACTGGAAATCTCAGACACGACTGGTAAAACTGGAACAACTGAGTAGTTTCATGAAAAGTTAACCCTATACTCACCACAACCTAGCCATCTACTCATGAACTGAAGAGAAATATGTGTGTTTGTAGGTCATGAAACTAGAAGGGAGATCTTTAAAGGGAAGAGATCTTAAGGGAGGTATATTCATGTTTTCTTAACATGAAGCCTGTGGGTGAGTGTAGAAGCCAGGGTAATAAAGACAGCAGAAAAACTGACTAATGCCCTCTCAAATAAATCTGAGTTTCCCAGTTACAGCATCAATTGATTTAACTGAAGTGTTTTGCAAACCAAATCAAGGAACAATGCGGGGAAGGTATTTTAATTCTGCCAAGGACTTTTTGTTGTTATTTTGGGTGGTCGTTAAGTGCAGAGAATACATTAGACACTAAAAGTGTAAGATTAATTGTGAAGCTCCACAGCTTCTGTTCTGAATGCCTGTTATAACTGTATAAAGTGCATTGAGTTGTACAAAAAATGCATCTGGTTAATTTTGGTGTGTGATCTTCTTTATTTATTTCCAAGCTTTTTAAAAATAACGTTTATAAATTTAAAAAAGAAATGCCTTTACTGTACTGATAGAAAAACTGTCAACCCCTTAAAAAATACACCATACAAAGAAGTGTAGGTTAATGTCTATAGCAGCTTTATTTGCATTTCTCCAAAGCTGAGAATCTCCAAACGTCTATCAGTAAGTGAATGAACAAACTGGGAAAGTCAAAGAAAGGGAATCATGCACACACAACAGAGGAATCTCAACATAATCTCTACAGTAAGAGCCAGACCAAAACTATGATTCAGTTTATGTAACCGTTAAAGAAATGCAGACTGATTTCTAGTAACAGAAAGGTCAGGGTCTGGGCAGAGGGGTCTGGTGAGTGACAGAAAGGGAGGATTATAAAGAATAAGAAACTTCTTAGAGGTGGTGTTTACATTTTGATTGTACTGACGGTTTAAGGGTGCAAACTCGATAGAACTTAGCAAATTTGTCCATTTTAAGTGAATAGATTACTTACACCCTTTTTAGAGACAACGGTAGTCATTAAGTCTCCCTGGTTGGCCAGGAACTATCTACGTAAACTAGGGTGGCCTTGAACTCAGAGACCCAACCAGCCTCTGCTACCCGCCGCCTGGTGCTGGGATTAAAGGCGTGTGCCACCGTGCTATTGCTATTTTAAAAACACAGTAAGAGACAACAACTACCAGGCAAAGATGCTTTAGAAAAAAAAAGGTGGAGGAGGAAGAGAAAGAGAAAGAGAGAAAGGGAGGAAGGGGGGAAGGAAAACACCAGAAAGGTCTAGTCTGGTCGCCTAAGCGGGCGTAGCTGTGTAAGCAGGTCTCTGGGATGAAGAGCCAACACCTCAAGTAAAAGCTGGAGGGATGAGGGAGAATGCAGTCCAGAAAGATTGTCCTCCTCCCTTGCGCTGAGGAGTGTACCGAGGGCCAAATGCATCCCCACTCGTTTGCTTCGTAGTTGTAAACATAGGTGAACAGTTCGTGTCTAAGGGGTTTGGAGTCATGGCCGTTCTTGTTGTGGTTTTGGTTTGCAGGCGGTGATGCAGCACAAATGAAGGCTGGCACAAATAGTCAAGAAGGAAAACACTCCCGTGACCAGAAACTACCTCACCATAACTAACAGGGAATCCTGCGTCTCAAACTCCGGCATCTCCGGGAGACTAGGATCAGCAGCTCCACTCTCTTCCGCCCGGAAGGGATTTCACCGCCTACAGAATGAGAAACCTTTGCCAGCCACGGCGCACCTCGCTGCACTGCGCAGCCGCGGGCGGGTCGCTTTACGGCCGGAGGCGGGCGTAAACGTGTGGCGCAGAATGAGTTTAGTTGAGGCCAGATTTTTTGCGACAGGACGTAAGTGACGGCGAAGGCAGTGCGACAGCTGCCGGAGGGCCGAGGAGGCGGGTTTGTGTTTCCAGGGCCGAACCAGGATGAGTGGGGGCGCGGGTCCTGGGCTAGGGTAGCTGGAGGCCCTCAGCTACAGCCATGAGCGAAGGGGGACGGCGAGGGGGAGGCCTTAGGCATCCTGGGGTGGTGGGTGGCTCCGAAGGGCTGGCGGGCCGGAGAGCCGGCTCCAGGCCGGCGATTTGACCCGTGTCTTCCCCGAACTCGCAGAGCGGCGGGTCCTGTCCTCGCCATGAGGCCGCAGCAGGCGCCGGTGTCCGGGAAGGTGTTCATCCAACGAGACTACAGCAGCGGCACACGCTGCCAGTTCCAGACCAAGTTCCCCGCGGAGCTGGAGAACAGGGTACGCACGCAGCCTGGCTCCCTGCACCTGCCCTGGGGAGGGAGAGTCCCTGGAGCGGGAGGGAGTGTGGGTCCACCATCCCATCCTCTGTCTCCTAGTTCTGGTGAGCTGCAGACCTCCAGGTTCATGGCAAAAGATGTAGAAGGCAAGGTCTAGTATCTGGAGAGGGACTTCTAAGGCCAATGCTCAGAGTACAGGGATCTTTAAGACGCACACTGCCTTCAGTCTACCCGGGACTGTCCTTAACAGGATACACACACACACACACACACACACATGGTTATTGACACCTTGATGAGGCGCTAATTCCTGGAACTCCAGGCTGCCTCATACAGCCCGTGGTGACCTATACCCTACCGCCTTTCCACGCAAAAGGAAACGTCATTCTCATGACTGATGCTTGTGGTCACTGTGTTGATGATCATCCTGTTCAGCCGAAAGGGTTTATTATCCATGTGCCTGGTAGGCCGGACAGGCCCTCTTGGAACCTGAAAAACGTCCCTGGGCCTGGGCAGGAACGATTGAGGAACTTGTAGTGAACTATTCACTCCCAGAAGCAATCCCTGGGAGCTTCCTGTTCGCCTGGCATATCAAAACTGTCATCAGGTATAGGGCCTTTGAGTAACCTTATAAACAAAGATGGATTTGTTTACCGTTCCTTCAGATTTAGCGCCACCAAAAATCTATCCTGCTTCAAAAGTTAGTGCTATGGGCATGTGTGTGCCTTTTCCTACCCAGTGTGATTCTTTTGTTTGTCAGCCATGTTACTCACCTTTCGTTTCCTGTTCAGAAGTCAGTTTCTGAAAACTGAGCTAGAAGGGTGAGGAACTTAGAGATGATTAAGCGTGGTGTGGGTGTAGGGCTAAGAAATGCCGGTTGTCAACTAGGTGGGCGGAGAGGAGTGTGTACTAGAGAAATGTGGCCCAGCCATTTAAATCAGTTTGTTGGGTTGTAGGCAGGGAGGTAGCTCAGAGCTAGAGCCTGTCCTTAGCAGGTTGAGGGCCCAGGGTTCTGTCCCCAACACTAAATAGTTAGGCCTGTAATCCCGGCCAGTAGGGAAGTTAAGGCAGGAAGGTGTCAAGTTCAAAGCCAGCCTGGGCAGCTTAAAGATACCCTACTCCAAAATAGCTTGCAAAGAGGGGAATCCTGATGGCATAATTCAGGGGTAGAACACTTATCTAGCATGTGTGAGACTCTGCTTTCAGTACCCAGCACTGACTGAGTATTAGTGTTGGAAAATTGTTGATTGGTTGTCTTCTCCTTAATTTTAATTTATGACCATAGGCAAGTTAGTGGCCCAGTTGCCTTTTCTTTTTTAACATCTTCAAACTAAAGATCAAACAAGGTTTGAAAAGATACTGTATAAACAGAGTATGGCCACGAACACCTGGGTGTCAGAGGCAGGATTCTGAGTTATAGACCAGTATGGTCTATATAACATGACTCAGTCTCAGAGAGAGTGAGGGTAGTGTGATTTTGATTTACTTGTTTGTGAAGTGCCATTTAAATGCCTTTGCTGGTTTAATGGTCAAACTTCTCTCTTTATTGAGCCAGATACATACATGCAAAATCAGGCATTAGCCTTTAGGTATGGTAGAACCATTCTTTGATCATCCTAAATTTAAATAATAAGCTGTAGTCACATTACCCCACATTATTACAGGAAATTGATGTTGCTAAGTTCTGGCACCACTTCTTTGACTTGATAAACCCGAGAATTGCTTGTGGTACTGAGCACTATATGGAATGTGCTTTTGACTTTTTTAGTGTGTGTTAAACCTTAGTTTATATCTTAAACTATTTGGAAAAGCTTTATGTGTATCTGTTGATTATAAGTTTAAGTTTTCCTTGCTTTGTGTAATGGGAAAGGTTTATTTCTTTACTAACTTAGAAATACTGCTGATTGCTCTGCCGGTAGGCCCGGTTTCATTCTGTGGGAATATCACACTTGACAGCTTAATAGAGAAAGAAACTAATACACAAGTGCCTTACATTACATTAGTTAAAACAAAAACAAAAACTGCATGCATGCTGTTTGAGCGTGCGGGTGCATTGTGTTAGTTAACAAGAGTCCCCTGCCTGGGAGAATGGCATGTTTGACACTTACATCCTTAGGTCCTGACTGGGAGAATGTGGTGGTGCCTTGACACCGACGTCCTTAGATGCCTCGGTAGTTCTTCAAAGGAAGCTTTGTTGTCATTCTAGCCAGAATGCAAATGTTTTAGTCACCCTTGGTCTTCGGGATAGAAAAGAATTCAAATGAACTGTAGTAGAATCAAACTGTACTTGATCTGGTCAGCAGAATTAGCCTTGACTTGGCGTCTTTTGTTGGTGATCTCTTCAGGCTTCAGCGGTATGCATTTCAATAAGAACAAAACTTCTGAGAAAATAAACCCCTATTTCCATTCTGAATGGTGTTTACCAGGCCATATTTTTGTATTTGTTTCCAATTTTCAATATAGTTTCTAAATCAATATCCAAAGATCATGGGAGAACTAATGACTCTCTTAATGTGCTTAGACATAACAGATTTAAAGAACTCCTGAGTTCGTTCTTTGGAGCTTAAGTGCAGTTGTGTGTCACTTCACAACATTGAAATAATCACTAAGGCAGGTTTGTTGCACTAACCATATACTCACACCAACATTAAGTGAAAGAAAGGAGGAATGCAGTCCAAAAGAACGCTGAAAATGGTAGCATAGCCTATATGTAGAGCATGGCATAAGCACTTTAATCTGTTGTTGCTGCTGCCATATTTATAAGTAGGAGTGCAATCCAGAACGCTGAAAGCGATGGCATAGATTATATGTAGTAGATCAGTACCATAATCACTTGCTGCCATTGCTAAGTATTGGTTGCATGTGCTTTTCTAGGCTAGAAGCTTAGGTTTATTTGTACTGATGTTACCATAAGTGGTGAGGGATGCATTGAGCTGCTGTTTACCATGCTACTAGGCAGTAGGAATTTTCAGCTCCATTATAATCTTGTGAGGCCACTATTTTTATGTGCTCCATGAGCCCAGAACATTATGAAGCCCATAATGGTTAATGCTGTTTACCCTAACTGCTCCCATCTATGCCCCCATCAATCACACTCTTTTATATTAACTTTTTAAAACTGTGTGTGCTGTGTATGTACAGGAATTAAGGTTGGAGCCCAGGACATCATATGTGTTAAGTAAGTGCTCGACCACTGAAAACTCAAAATTTTCTTCTCATTTGCTTTTAAAACAACTTTATTCTTTTTTGTTTTCTTAGCTTTAAAATGAATCCCTGACTTCAGATTTTGTTTATTAAACTGGCCAATGGTTCGCCTCCATTTTGCAAACCATGGTACTCTCAGAATAATAATTAGTATTCCTAGTCCAAGAGGCAGTTGTAATATGGAAGAAATAAGGTAATCCTGGGTTGGATTTCATTGTTTTGAATCACTGTATATAAAGAAATGCAAACAATTTAATTGAATTGATCAGATCATAAGACTTAGATAAATAAACAACAAAACTGAGACTGTTACGTGGTCACTAGCTACCTAAAGGGTTAATTTAGGCTAATCCCTGAACTGTCCTGATGTGATTCCAGTGCAAGAGCACCATGGCTTAGGTCTTCAGTGACCAGTCTTTTATTTTTTTGGTGGTGGGTATGTTTCAAGACAGTGTATTTCTCACTGTGTAGCTCTGGCTATACTGGAGTCCACTATGGAGACCAAGCTGGCCTTAAACTCAGAGAGATCTGCCTGCCTCTGCCTCGCAAAGGCTGGGATTAAATGCGTGTGCCACTATGCCTCTCTCTCAGAATCTTTGTCCACCTAGCCCTTGTCATAAAAACTAAGGACAACTGTCTCTGACCTAAGAAACTTTAAGAGCTCAAAGACTATATCATAAAATACTATCTACTTTCAAAATTGTTTTTCTGAACTAAATATGTGGCTTGGTAGTAGAGTGCTTGCCCAGAGTATTTGAGGCTCTGGGTCAGAATGATAGTCACCAGTGAAATAGTCTACATACGAATGGGTGTCAAAATTTCTAGGAAAAACTATAGAAAGTTGAAGTGTACGAAACAGTGTTAGAAGAAAGTAAAAACAAATTACTAGGGCTGGAGAGTCAACTCAGTTTTTAGAGTAGTTGCCTCATGTGCAGGAAGCCCTGGCTTCTGTCCCTGTTCCAAATAAAAGTAGGTGTGATAGTTTGTGCCTTAATCCTAGCAAGATGGAGAAGATACAAGGATCAGGACATGAAAGTCATCTTGTTTTTAGCTACATAATGAGTTTGAAGTCTGGAATACTTGAGACCCTATCTCAACCAGAGTGAAAACAGGATGGCAGTAGCAGTACTGTATCTGCTCTGCCACTTACTGACCCAAACATGATCTGAGAAATGGGTCCTCTGAGCATCAGAAGTTACATTTATGCCATGGAAGTAGTGATACAATCTTCTGGGACACATACAGCCTGTCCTTAACTAAAATGTCACTGGGAGACAAATGACAAATGTATTAATGTGAACATGGGGTAATAATGTCACTAAATAAAATGGCACTTTATGTCAATAAAGCCAGGTTAGAAATGGCTTTATTGTGAAGCATTGTGTCAGTTTGAGAATTTTGCCCTTCTCATAGTATGGGGATCTAGTAACAAAATAATTGCTTCAAAAGGAGAGCCTGAGAAAACAACATAAAACTTATCATTTGCTCACTCTCCTTAAAATACTCTTGCTGTTTTCCTAGTAAATTCAGTATTCAGATGCTTGTTTTAAGATTGCATACTCTCGATTGGTAATGGTGGTGCACACCTTAAACCCCAGCATTTGGAAGGGCAAGGCAGGAAAATCACAAGTAAGAGGCCATCCTGGGCTACAGAGTAAGACTCTGTTTTGAAAAAAATAAAAATAAATACTCTTCCAAGATAAAAGGAACCTCTTATGTGCCCCTACAATTAAGAGTGTGTGTATATAAAGACTGGTCATAGCATTATAGGTGCTCAAAATACAAATATATATGACTAGAGATAGTATCATTAGAATTTCAGTATAGGGAAGTAGCATTTTGAACCATCAAGATTTCTAGTATCCCATAGGATGGATAGTAAACCCCAAGCAGTTATATTAGCAACATGGATCCAGATTTAACCACATAAAAAGATAGTCACCTTATCTTTTGGGGTTTGGTTTTTGGATAAGTTCTTATGAGCCCAGGCTGATCTCAGCATTCATTAATATCACTAATGTCTTAGTTACTGTTCTCTGCTGTGAAGAGACATCATGACGAAGTTATATATAACTTATAAAAGAAAGTATTGAATCGGGGGCTTGCTTCCAGTTTCAGAGGGTGAGTAGACTCCATGATCATCATGGTATCGGGCATGGCAGCAGGCAGGCAGACATGGCACAGGAGCAAAAGCTGAGACAGGAAAAGAGCTAACTAGAGTGATAAGAGCTAACTAGAGTGATAAGAGCCCTTTGAAACGTCAAAGCCCACCACCAGTGACAGAAAAAGAGCTAACTAGAGTGATAAGAGCCCTTTGAAACGACAAAGCCCACCCCCAGTGACACAACAGAGCCGCACCTTCTGATCCTTAGCAAACAGTTCCACAACTGGGGACCAAGTATTACCACATGAACCTTTGGGGGCCATTCTCATTCAAACCCCAGCCAAGACTGATCCTCCTGCTTTGGCATCCCATGTGCTGGCACGGTATATGCTACCATGCCTGATCTAGTTCTTGTCTTTAAATTCAGAATATTGTCAAAACAATAAGGTGAATTTGTGGTAGCAAGCCATGACTTTACCATTGTTTCTTTTTTTAATATTTATTTATCATGTATACAATATTCTGTCTGTGTGCATGTCTG
>LOJH01028473.1:6526-19808 GCA_001685095.1 Ellobius talpinus | reverse complement strand
CTGCAGGCCAGAAGAGGGCACCAGACCCCCTTACAGATGGTTGTGAGCCACCATATGGTTGCCGGGAACTGAACTCAGAACCCCCAGAAGAGCAGGCAATGCTCCCAACCACTGAGCCATCTCTCCAGCCCCCATCTTTGTTTCTAAAACTTTAAATTTTCTCCTCCCTACAGATTGATAGACAGCAGTTTGAAGAAACAGTTCGAACTCTAAATAACCTTTACGCAGAAGCAGAGAAGCTTGGGGGCCAGTCGTATCTTGAAGGCTGTTTGGCTTGTTTAACAGCATATACCATCTTCTTATGCATGGAAACTCATTATGAGAAGGTACTGTACATTTGTGTTTAGAACCTCTCTAAAAATCATGAAAGAAGATAAGTTTTTGTATAGTAAAGTTGCTTTAAACTTTAGAAGCATGTTTAAAATAATTCAGATTTTGTTGTTGTTCCTAGTACACAGGAGTGAGCCCTAAGTGTTTAAGAACAGGTCAAAATGTGTATGTCTGCTTGGAGTAGCAGGTCAGTGTTCAGATTCCACATGTAAAGTGGCTGTGGAAAACCTGTCTTCATTATCTCCAGTTTTTTTTGAGGATATTTTTACTTTGTTTTCCAAAATTTCATATTCAGTCTTATCCTCCAACTTGAGTTTTTTCCTTCTCTTTCAGCTGCCTACCAGATCTAGAGTTTCTGGTGCCAACTTAAGATGCTCAGAATGCAAGTGTCCTATCTCCCATTCTTTCAGGCGTACTCTGTCTTTTTAGCCTGTCTTTGGGTGTGAGCATTGAAAAGGGAAAGTACTCAGTTGTAAAGAACTGCAGTGTTTCCTGTTTTCCCATTTGTTTAAGCCTCATGACGTGCTCTGCCATCTTCTCTGTTGATGTCCCTCCATCTCACGCTTATTTAGGAGACTGGTATTCTCCTAACTCATTTCTCCGTGTTCTTTGCTCTTCCAGCCTGACCTTCCAGTCTTTATAAAACACAGCCTTACTTCCCCTGCCACTCCTAAGTCAGTGGCCTTCCTTCTTTGCCTGATTATGGCTGGATCAGGCAAGCTCCTCCTGAAGCTGATGTCAGGTCGCCTTCCTAGCTGTCTGTCTCCTGTACCTTCCTAGCTCCTCCTGAAGCTGATGTCAGGTCGCCTTCCTAGCTGTCTTCTGTACCTTCCTAGTTCCTCCTGAAGCTGATGTCAGGTCGCCTTCCTAGCTGTCTCCTGTACCTTCCTTCGCTTGTTTGAACAGCCAGACTTGGTTGGTTTCCAGTCAGACGGTAGCTCTGGTCCTCTTCAGCCAGTAGCTGTTCTTTTCATTCCCATTTCCTGTTCCTGTCCAATTTTACTTAACTCTCATAATCAGATTATTTTTCTCTTGTGTCCATTTTCTGGCACTTAAAATGCAACACTGTGGAACATAGGGGTATGTGTCCTCTTCAACTACAGGTATTGCCTTAAGCATTGTGTTATTTAATGCCTAAGCCATGTTTTGGCTATGTTGGGCACTCCTTGAATATGTGTTAAATAAATGACTAAGTTTCCACAGTCAACTCCAAACATACATGTAATTCTCAAACTTTACAGAATGACTTCCTGTAAGGGTGTCCACAGTACAGACCTCCTAAAACAAGAGTGGGAATGGACAAACAAGTTAGGGAGTTCACAGAAGGCCAAGCTGAGAGTGCTTGGATTAGGAGCAGGGCAGTTTGGGCGGAAGGAAGTGACTGATTCCAAAGGATATGTTGATAACAGAACCAAGATTCAGGCAGGAGCTAACTTTGGGGGAGGATGGAAAGTTGAATTCCCTTAAATAAAAACATACTTTTAAAGAAGTACATTTCTGCCAACAGTGAGAGAAGTACATCCTTTCGAGTGACAGATGTAAGAAGAAATTAATAATTGGGTACCAGACAAGTCATTCTAGCTACAGGATCTTGAACACATTCATTTTCTTGGTGTTCTCTCAACTATAATGTAGATCTTGGAATTAATATATTGCCTCACTTATAGTAAATGTTAAACAATTTCTTAAAGTAAATTTTTTAAAGATTTATTTATTATGTATACAGTATTTTCAGTATTCTGTCTGCANACCTTTGGAAGAGCAGGCAGTGCTCTTAACCGCTGAGCCACCTCTCCAGCCCCATTAAAGTAAATTTTTTAAGAAAATATTTTTATGTATTTATGTGCACACATACGTGTGCCAGGGCACCTGTAGAAACCAGTAACCTCTGGTACAGGCCCTTGTCTTCCCCTGTGTTCTCCTTTTCTTGTTCACTGCTGTATATTCCAGGCTAACTGGCCCTCAGACTCCCTGTCTCCTGCTAAGGTGTGCTTGGATTTTAGTTGCTTGTGCTTCTGTTTCCAGCTTCTGCCTGAGTTCTGGGATCTGAACTCAGGTCATGAGGCTTGCATAGCAAACCATGTCCTTTAGTTCTCTATGCAAAGGTGGGATTGAATCATTTAGACTCCAGTGTTTTAAACACGAAAGTTTCTTAGTCAGTGAACAGTAAACCAAATATAGTGCTTACACTTTATTGTGTGGGTTGAATTTTTTTGAAATTGTCAATAATCCTTAAAACTTGCTTAAACAATTATGCACTTTGTTGCTTATAATATTTATTGATTTTTTTCAATGAAGATAAAGACGTTAGTGTTATTTCTCCACTGTTCCTATCTATTAGAATTAGAGAACAACTGAGCTTGTAGAAGGTTCTCACTGTCCGCTTTGTTTACTAGCTAGAAAGCATCCCTTTTGCCTGTGGGCTGTAATTAGAAGGACACTTGAATATTTTCTGAAAAAAAAAAACAAAAACAAAAACAAAAAACCAAGATTCTGATCTCTACTCAGCCTGGTTCATGCTACCTCTCTAGCAACCTGTGTGCTGAGTCACATTAACTTAGGTTGTCTATTCCTAAGTTTGTCTATTCCTGGAGGTTTGATCATGTTCACGTTTAACTTTGTAATGTTATACTAGTTGAAGTTGTATTGAGTGTTTGGGAATAAAGTAATTTTTTAGTTATCTTGGTTTGTTTTGACATTGATTTAAATTATAAGAACCAGTGAGATGGCTCAGGGGATAGAGGAGCTTGTGTGTAGGCCCGATGACCTGAATTTAAGCCTTGGACTCTACAGGGTAACAGCAGAGAAATGAATCCCAATAGTTGTGCTCTTGGCCTTCACATGTGCCCTGGTCAGGCACACACTTATATACATAAAAAGTTAAATTAAGTATGCATAAGATGCCATATTAATTAAGGTCTCTTGGGACAGAAATATCAGGTATAGTTTTGAATGGCTACCCATATTAACAACTTACTGTTGCTAGGAATAAAGAGTTCAAAAGCAACTTGTATTGCCTTCTCCAAAATAGTGTAAGGAGATTTGGAGTTTATTTTTAGAGAGCGAGAGAGATGCACAGAAATGGTACTAAAGATTAAACAGAAACTTTGTCCAACAAATTTTGCTTGAATCAAATAAAGAAATGCTATTTCCTTGCTAGTAATCTGTGCTCAAGGAAGAAAGCAGTTCAGAGGGATCCATTCTTAAGAGCCATCCATGCACGCAGTTGTCAAAGAGAGTTGGAAAGGCAATTGAAAGTCCTGAGTTGGCCTCATTTATGGACTGTTCCTTCCACTCATTAATTTAGAGTGATTGACAGACTGTGAAGGTAGTGCCTGTAGGGTTTGTTCATCATGACCAAGCAGAGCTCACGTTCTTCAGATATGCACGTTGCTGCAGCTAGTTAGGTTTAAAAAGTTGTTATTTTTAGAAATAATGTTTTAAATTTACTAAATAAAGAACCATGTAGATTGCTCTTTCAGTATCTATCCATACCGTTTTTAAAAAGGAAATAAACCTGAGATTATATTACCCCCAAAGATAGAATCTAAATAGTATGTGTATGTATATGTGTGTGTATATATGTAATGTTATATGTAATATGTATATTAGTATTTATATTTTCCTTCAATAAGAAAACTGTTCAAACCACAATAGGGCTTCATAGTTTTAGTTTATACTAAATAAAATATCTCAGTTGTAACATCTACCTCCTTTGTTCCTTTTCCTGGTACATCTGTGCACTTAGTCAATGCTTGACATCTAGTGCTGCTTTGTTTTCATGCATTGCTTTTCCTCTTTATATTGTGATCAAGTTTGTAACCTCATCATTTGCTCATAGTATAAATCTAAGGAAGTGCAGGGTAACTTAAAGACTAAGCCACAGTTCCTTAGAATGCTAAAGCCAGAAAGGGGATCTGATGACTTTGAGCCTAAAGTAAATCCTGTAGCTCCTTGATTTTAGGTAAACCCATATTTTCTCACTCTCTTAGAATTGCTGTTTCTCAAAGTTACTTTGTGTCCTGCCTGGGTTTTGTCCACATTTGTTTTGACTTTTACAAGCTTAATACTAAATTTATAATTTGAAGTTCCTGTCTAGGAAACAAGCAAGCTACAGAGTATCAATGTATGCAAACATAGGAATGATTCAAGACACCTGTGATCAGAAGCCCTGCAAGCATTCACATCTGTGTGCTTTACAAAGGAGATAAACCTCCCAGGAGCGTGACAGAGCTCCCTTTGTTATTGACCAATCATTGCTTTAAATGGCTGAAAACACACAAGAGGGAGAAAAGTAGTTCTTAAGCAGGAAGTTCTTAAGCAGCAAGAGCAGAGCGATCCTTCATATTAGAAGAGGTCATAGTAACGGCTGACACTTTGTGTGTGTATAAACAACTTCTGTGTGCCCAGGACGGAGGTGAGTGGTTAGGGGTTGATTCTCACTGTATGTCTTTACATTTGCCTTGCACTGGAGTCCAGCACTCTGCACACACTGTGTCTTGTGTGCAGCCGACAAGAGCTCTGCCTTGTAAATCATATGACTTGCATTGAAAACCAGCTCACTGTCTGAATATTCTGATATCTAGCCAACACTTCAAAAGAAATCTATAAAAAAGCTGTGGTGTTTCCTTTTGGCAGGTCCTGAAGAAAGTCTCCAAATACATTCAGGAACAGAATGAGAAGATATATGCTCCCCAAGGCCTCCTCCTAACAGACCCCATTGAGAGAGGACTCCGAGTTGTATCTTTTTAGTCCAGATCAAAAGTCTAAATATCTATAAAAAGAACATTGTGACGGTACTGTTTGTCCTTGGCCAGAGAGAATTGAGCTCCTACCCCTTCTTATATGTGCATTCAGAATTTTCATGTGAATTATATACCATAAGCATACCTTCGCCAACATGTTTTCTTACTTAAAGCATATCTCTGAACTCTGCTTTGTACCAGTCTTTGGATTGTCTAGTATTCTGTTTACTATCTCTCTTGGTTCTGGGGGTATCTTAGGTAAAAGTATGCTTGTAAGAGTGATGTATCTCAGCCACAGAGACTGTGAGCCTGAAGCCCCTCTGAAATGTGTGCTGAGATTTGTCATCCAAATGAGTTGCAGTCTGCAGGTTCATCTGACTAGTTGAAGTCTGTTACAGCTGCCAGATGTGTAACTTCGGCACCTCTGACATACTGTCTGTATTTCTAGAGGCACTAGGCCTTGAGAAATCACTAAGTAGATTTGGTAAATAAAATTGCAAAACCTCATTTACTTGATAAATGAAGTAATGGCTAAATAATTTTAAATTCAGTCACATTATCCTAGGCTGTGCAACTGATACAGAGTTTTATTTTACTCTATAGCAATGGTTCTTTTAGGGGTCATGAAACCTCTCCCAAGAAAATGCTTTCATATAATTTCAGGGCATTTTTGAGCCCCTAAATTCCTATGAATTCTTAGCTGTGAATCTAGATTTTATATATATTCATTCCAGAGACTGGAGAAATGGCTTGGCTGCTCTTGCACAGGACTTAGGTTTGATTTCCAGCACCCATGTGGTGGCTCACATCCATAGCTCCAGTTCTAGGGGATCACACACCCTCTTCTGAACTTCATGATAGGTGTTGCACACACTTTGTGTGTGTACATACATGCAGGCAGAACATAACTATAAATAAATGTAAAAAAACTTCATAGATTCTTTTTAAAACTAGAGTTTTAGAACTTCTCAAATCATAGCAGATAATAAACACTTTTTGCAAAGCAGAAAAAGCATGTTTAATAGGAAGACATTTTAATAATTTAGAGATAAGCAAAACAATGCATAAATCAAACAGCACACCATCTTGCTGTAGTCTGTCTGCTTCATGTGTTACAATTTAGTGTGTTTTCTTAACGGCCATGCTGTTCAGATTGAAATCACCATCTATGAAGACAGAGGTGTGAGCAGTGGAAGATAAACCATAGAATTAAAGGTGACTATGAAATTATATAGTTTATATACAGTGTTAAGATTTTTAATTATGCATGACTTTTCCCCCTGCTTGGTAAATAGCAGACTAAATCAAGTAGGGTATTCTACTCGTTGTATAAGCTTCAGCTAATCACAGGTTCACTTTGTATTTTAAATGTGTATGTAACCCAAGTTTACTTGATTATACAATTTAATTTTTATTTTCCCCCTCTGTTATCTTAAGACTGGTTGTTATTGTGATATTTAGAGAGGTGTTGCTTTGGCTTGTTTAATGTTTGAGCTGTCCTAGCCTCATAAACATTGGGTGTTAGACATATGAATCAGCTCAGAGATTTTTCTGCCTGTATGCCTAAGCTTTAAGGAGGCCCAGGACATTTCGGGGCGGGGAAATCATGGCTTCAGAGCTTTTTGGAAGAAAGTTTACCTGGACGGTACAACATAAATTTCATTCCTTAATATTCTCGTATATCCAGGTGCTAGCTACCCTTTAATAAATAGGAACAAATTAGTTACGGTAATAGAAACCTGTAGTCAGATGTTGTTGAGCCTGCCCCTGTATTTGTCCAGCTCTCTAAAGGATAGAATACTACTTGACTGTCCCTCCATTTCAGTTACAGGTATGCTGAGCTTCACAGGTGTCTGCTCCTGATTAACAGGCAGCATAACAGAACATCTTCTAGGTCAACAAAACTAGCAGGTGCCATTTGTGGGCTCCTCCTCTGCTGGGTATTGTGTTGACAGCCCTCCTGAGTCTCACAAGTCTCCAGAGGAGTGAACTGAGATCAATAGACTAGCGATCAAGATAACATAGCTAACAAGTGTTGGATGAGCTCAAGGCTGATTCACCACAAAGGCCCATTCTAGGCCATGCTTCATCTCAAGGTTTACAGCAACAGAAACATACAGAAAGAGGACAGATCATGGGTTCTTAATGCCCTTTCTTCTTTTCAGTAGCTTTTAAAAATCCATTTTTCTCCTGTTCATTTACTGAATCTTATAAACTCAACATTCCAAAACTGTGGTCTTTTAGCTTTAGTTAATGTATCGCCTAAAGTTTTGAAAGCCAGAGGTCTAAATAATGACTGCCATATGTTTTATTTCTTTTAAAGGCTTTGTTTTGAGCACAGCATTACTTGCCCATACATTTTCTCCTGTACAATTTCCAATCTGATATTTCTCAGATGAACCACCAGGCACTCTCTGCGTGGTTTTGTTATGTGCTGTTGGAGCACGTTTATCAATCACAGCTGCATTGACTTTGCGCAGCCCATGTGTCACGACTCATCTTAGAGCCGTTACTGCTTTAAGGACGTTTTTCTGAGGTGGTCTAAAGTTGTGAGCAGTTATACCCCAGAGCCTAATGTATCAATATTAAGACAACAGTGACATTTTGAAATGGGAAAGATTTGCGTTAGGAATTTCTAGACAGTTTGATGGATGAAAATATTTTTGTTCAATACAGTGTAGTTTTCAGAGCTTTGTGTTCCTTAATTCCAGGATCCAGTGTGGCATAGGATGTTAGAGAAGGACATTAAACTGTAAGGATGGCTTACTTAGTTTGACTGTTTCTCTTAAAGTCTACAGAGTGTTGTCTAAATTAATAGTATAACATGAAATCACAAACCATGGGAATGCCTTTACTTTTAAAAAGCTCTTTAAGCAAAAAATATTTTGCCCTTCAGTTTTCTAATATCTTATTATCTATATTAATGCATATGTTTTCTAGAGGATTGTCTATATTATATAAAGGATGAAATAGGGGCTAGAGAGATGGTTCAGTGGTTAAGAGAGCTGGCTGCCCTTTCAGAGGTCCTGAGTCCAATCACCAGCGCCCCCTGGCTATAACTGTAACTTTAGTTCAAAGAACCTGACACCCTCACCTGGCCTCCCCGGCAATGCACACAGGTGGTCCACAGACACATGTAGGCAAAACACATAAAATAAAGGTTAAAAATAGATGAAATATAATTGCCAGCACAATGAATTAGTGAGTGATAAAGTAGCTGGGACTTTGCTAGCACTTACGTGACAGCACATTCTAAGTGATTAATTGCCACAGCTCGCTAAGTAGTTGGGTGTTAGCATAGCTCATGTCATGTATAAGAGGTGGTTTCCAAGGCTATTTTTAGCATTCCTTTCTAAAATACTTTTTACCTCCTACAGATCCCGCCTCCAGCTGGGGCCTATCCACTGGCCGATGGCAGAGCGTCCCTACCTCCTCTCCAGAGCGTTATTCTCTCGTATCTGCTGCCAGAGCCACGGTGCCACACCTGCAGTGACCTCTTGTCACTCAGCATCCACTTCGTGTCTCCCAGTTGTGTAGGACTCTGTAATCTTTTGATTCGTTTCAAGAAAATACAAGGAAGCATTTCACTTTCTAAAATTCAAAGCCATTTAAATAATAAGCAGTTGGTCAGCCCAAGACAAAGTCTTTCTTACCTGACACCAATAGCATTGGTTCTGTTCATTCCTTGGACCAGTTCCCTAGGTGACTTTATAATTCAACAAGTCATGACTTAGCACAGTTACTCCCCCACATTAGTGACAGGCTTTGAGGGTGTGTCACACATGTGCTTTGGCTGATGCACCACCCAGATTTCCAAAAGCTGCCGGTCTTGATGTGATTCTGATCTTAAGATTGATTTCTGCTGTTCAATTTCAGAAACTGAAGCTCCCGAGAGAATAATATATGTTATTTGTTTTAGTATTGCAGTTATTATTAAAGCAGTATTTAATGCAATTCAGGTTATTTCTTTGAAAGCATTTATGTTCGTGTGCATTACCTCGAAATGTCGGGAAGATGTTGTGTGTTGCTTGTTCATTACACAAATCAGTAAGCACAATAAGTAGATGCTCAACCATCAGATATGCCTGTCCCTGCTCTGCCCCAAGTGTGTAACAAGCAAGTGACATTTAACTCTAGTTTTGTTACAGATAAAACTTAGGAGAAAAGTTGATAGGAATTATGCTGTATGTTGCTAATTTGTAACCTACTCATAAACTCTGATTCATAGCCTCCACATACAGTATTCAGGGCACAGAAATCTTTTCATTGACTCGAGCAAGTTTTGGCTTCCACATTAAACTTGCAAGTTCAAGTCAATTTTTCCAGCTCTTCTTTATCTCTATACTCTTAGTATTGGAATTTATGTCCTTTCTTTTAGGAGTTTGAGAGCACTGTATTTGGGAGAAAGTTAAGAAAGCTAAGGAATGAATGAAGCAGTTAAAAGTTTAACTTTTAGAGATACTGTAGGTGCTAATACTGGATTTAATCTTTCAGATTTAATTTGTTTTCTGGGCCTTGTGGTTATTCAGTAATCCCAATAGATCTTTGTAATAATTTAATTGTATAAACCTTATTTGTTCCTTTAAAGCCTATACTAGTCTGTCTGCCTTTTAAACTTGTTGCAATAACTTTGCTGAAATATTAACACATAAGTAAAACTTTTCTTAAATAAACTGTGTTGTAGTTATGATTTGATAAAGGAAAATGGGTGTGGCATTGTATTTGGAAGACAGTGCTGGAATAACTGATACAGTACATCTAAGTGTTTTTAATATTTTATTTGTGTGTGTGAGCTGTAAGGATGTGTTCTATGTGGGTACGCTCATGCCATAGCATGCATGTGGAGGTCAGAGACACTTCTCTCCTTCCACCATGTGGACCCCAGGTATCCAACACACATCATCAAGGTTGGTAGCTGGAGACTTTCTGCTGAGCCATCTTACCCACCATCACTTAGTATAAATAGTTTTCATTAGAAAAGCATTGTCAGAATTACTGTAATATCTTGGATCATCTGATGACTTTTTTAAAAATATGGTAGATTTATAGAGAATGCAGAATAGGACTGGTGTGCTGGCTAGTGGGTAAGCACACGTGCCCCAAGCCTGGCCAGTTCAGTCTCCTCGACCCACTCGATGGAAGAAGAGAACCAAATCCACAAGTTGGAATTTGACCTCTACATGCATACTAGGCAGGTACAGGCACACAAATTTTTAAAAGGATACAAAATACAGTCTATTCTGACATTTTACTGTGAGCTTATTACAGGAAAATTTTGTCATCTTTCTATTGAAATGAGACAGCAATACATGTAGCCATACACTTTCCAATGCACAAAACTTGAAAATATAAAGATAGCAAATGTTTGCCCTTAGCAAGATAACGTGTCTAGACTGCCAAGCTTCTGGGATACTTCAGGGTATGTATAGTTTGTTTCAAGATAAGATGGCTCAGAGATGCCACCAAGCCTGACAACCCAAACTGGATCCCCAGGACTCACATTGTAAAGAAATAAGTCCAACAAGTAGCCCTCTGACTGCCGCATCTGCTTCGGTATGACCACCCCCAACCATGCCAAATCAATACATGGGTGGGGTTGCAGTTACCCAAGCAAGGATTATGGCTAGTCAACATACTCTACCTCAAGTACCTTAGAAGAACAATTTTGTTAAGTCTGCCTACAGCCAAGAAGTCCTAAAGGGAGCTGGGAGCATAGCTTAGTGGTAGAGCACTTGCCTAGCACATAGGAGATCTTAATAAGTTCAATCCATTGCAAAAAAGAAAAAGACTCATAGGAACTTAACGACTAAACCGGACTCAGGTGGTTCTTGTGCCTCAGCTGGGGCTAGCATACAGGCACAAACCACTGTGCCCAGTTGTTTATTACCTCTAAGTAATACAAGTATTGATCCTAGTAATCCGCTTAGCTTTTTGCTATTGCTTTTTTACTTCATTCTAGCTGGGGCGTGGCTCTACAGTAGAGCTCTTTGCATGTATGCGGCCCAGGGCGTCATCCCCAGCACAGCAAAATAATAAAATCTTCAAGTTCATAAATTACCTTGTTTAACAATTTCTGAAGTTGGGTGTGGTTAGGCACACCAGTGATCTCAGAGGAAGGGAGCAGAGTGCTCCAGAGTGAGACTTTGCGGAGTGTGTGTGTGGGGGGGGGTGTCACAGAGTTGGTCTTGTCTTTTAAGAAGAAAAGGCAAAGAGGGACCTAAAAATGAGTTCACTGGATGCCAATCCTATCGTTTTTGATCATGTTTGTGTTCCCTCACCTCATATTTTCAAACTAATTCACTGTCAGGAAGTGAGCATAATTCATATTCAAGATGTTTTGGTAATTACGAAATTGGCATCCACCAAGTATCAAGGAACTTAGCTAAAGGAGAACCCATACTCTGACATGTGTGAACATATAAACAGATGCAGCCTCTGTCCAGTGTAGGATTAGCATGTGCAGCTTGTCCACGCCATGTTCCTGCTCTTGTGGATGTTTGACGAATTGTATTTGAAAAGCAACACTAGTGGGGGGGATCACATATAAGCCTCACATGCGTCCGACCAGCTCTCTGCTACTGGGCTACATCTTTGCCCCTGTGTTGGTAATATGTGAATATTTTATGTTTTCAGTACTTTTGAAAATGTCTAGGAAATGCTCCCCAAAAACTACGTGTTATCAACAATTTGTATGTTGGGTATAGTGGCTGATCCCAGTAGAAGCAGGCAGGTCTCTGTGAGTTCTAGGCCACCTTGGTCTATATAGCAAGTTCCAGACTATCCAGGACAACATAGATTCGGGGCTACAGGGGGTGGATGCACCACAAACTGCCTTTTGTATGTCTATGTAAATTGCGTGTCCACAATGACCACCACCCCAAGAGGTGTCCAGAGTAAAGCTGGATTCCTCACTTAATGTAAACGTCAAAGATGAAGCCCTCCGGCAGATAAAAGCCCAGGATGATCTCAGCATTCACAGGGCTCCATAGGTCACAACTCAAGTTTATGCCTGAGCAGTTTCTAGAATGGCGACTGTGTTGCAGGATCTACTGTAATGTTCCAGATACCCAAGGCTGCTGGTTCTTGTTTCAAAAGGTCTAACAACACAAACTCATAACCAACTTAAGCATTTTCAGTCAAATGATATTTTCATAACTAAAGATAAAAACAGTAATGTCTATCACTCTGGGCTACTCTGCAGCTGAAATTTACCTTATCTGTTCCAAGCTTTTTTACAGTAAAAAAATCAATATAATGAATTATGACCCTGAACATATAATTTTGTTATTTACCTTTCTAATGTTATTAGAATGTTATTAAATGTTATTAAATAATTTAATATTATTTAATGAATGTTAGAATTTTTACACCTTAGGAGGCAGAGTTAGGTGGGTCTCTTGAGCCCAGCCTGATATACATACCAGGTCAATCAGAGTTACATAATGAGACCCTGTATCAAATATAAATAATTTTTTTACATCAGTGATAAACTGTAGAAAGAGATTTTATTTTATTTTGTTGCTGGGGGCAAAACCCAGGGCACATGCTAAGAGTGTACTGTACCACAATGCTGGATCCCCATCAATACCAATTACTTTATGAAAAAATGCAGACATAATGCCAAAAGTCTGTAAGCTACCAAAAAACTTAAATTTCTGCAACTTTCTATTACTGCTGTTATTTCTGTTTTAAGTATTAGTATGTCAAGATGCATAATTTATAAATTCCAATATGATTCCATCTCCAAAACTCTAATGAGGAAGTTTAGATAACTCACTAGTTTAGAGCACTTGCAGATCTTCCAGAGGACGGGGGTTTGGTTGTCAGCACCCCATGCTGAACAGCTCACAACCATTTGTAACTCTAGCTCCATGAGTACCCGATGCACTCTTCTGGCTTCAGTAGGAATACACATTCCTGTGCAAACATACACACATAACACAAAACAAAGAAGATAAATCCTTAAGAATAAACAAGGGGCTCAGCGGGTAAGAGCGCTTGCTATGCAGTCTTGACTGGGGTTCAATTCCCTAGCACCCTCACTAATAAGCTCAGTATGGCTACCCACACCTATAGCCTCAGTCATGTGGGGAGCAGATACCAAAGCATCACTGGGGCTTCCTCGATGTCGGCATAGCTCCAAGTTCAGCGAGAGACCCTCTCTCCTGAGAACAAGGCAGAGAATGATGAAGCATCTTCTAGTATGG
>LOJH01028472.1:0-11194 GCA_001685095.1 Ellobius talpinus | reverse complement strand
TGAAAGCTTTTTCAGGATTATTTTAACAAAGTATCTTTCTTCCTTTCCATGGACTATCATTCAATAATATCAGTTTTACTCTTCAAATTAACACTGTATTAATGTTCTGACTTATGCTCTGACAATTCCCATAATGAATATATAATTCTCCTTGAACCTGCTTCAGTTGTTAGTCTAGTTGTCTGGTATTTTCTCACCTGATTTCCTCAAATGAATCCTTACTGCATTTGTACTCTCTGAATTCACCACATTCTCTATTCATTAATCCTAAAATGTTTAGCAACAGCACTACCTTAGCCAACATATGCTCATTATATGCATAGCGATAGCATTTTATCATTTCTCTAAACAGCAGCTGAACTAAGTTGGCTAAAACTTCTGATTTCTCTCCAGCATATCATTGACTGGAACTACACTATTAAATAGCATTTAATTGTTATGTTTGTGAGACAGAAATACATAAAATAGAGATCCTCACAGGATTTATTAGACAAATCAAATATAGTTCCTATAATTAATTCATCTTACAATTCTCCAGAAGGTTTTAAATAAGCAGTCAGCAAACAAATTGGCCTGTTATCTGTGTATAGAAAACTAACTTCTTCTTTAAGATGTGCAAGGGGTTTTCTGATTTTTCCTTTTCTCAGCTAATTGTATATTTAAGTTTGATTTCGAAAATTGTTTGGTAAAGTCTAATGTCAACTATTTGAACAAGTTAGACTATTAAGAATAATTACAACCCAAATCCTCTTTCCTGGGGCCATTTACAGCTATGATCAGATATTTTAAAGTAAATAGAGTTATTAAATTCCAAGTGAGAAATCTCTTAAAATATGCCTTTAGAAGAAATCTTCACAGGACAGAGAGAAGAGCAACAGAAATGCTTTGAAAGTTTATAGCATGTAATCTAAAGAGCACATTCTTGGACTTTTACCATTCTGCCTTCAGAATTATTGTAAAATACGTATTTTCATTTTTATTAAGGTTTCAAAATATTTTTGTTAAATCAGGTTAATAATTAAGAAGTAATGCAGGGATTTACAAGGGCACAAATTCTAGTGATATTGCAATTTGTTTTCAAATTATTTCTTTTTAAGTTCTGATTTTAATTGATATAACTTGAGGGAATAATTGTGTACATGTAAGAAAATGTATACTAACTAAGTCAGAGTAGTTAATATACCTCACATAAAATATCTATTTTTCAAAATTCACTTTAATGGATATTTTCATATATAATCGGCTAGCATTAAGTATGTCAATCTACTGAGGAGTAGAATCATAATATATTCCTCCTATTAAACAATACCTTTGTATATACTCACCAATCTCACCGACTGCTTATAAATATGTCATTTGCAGCTTCTCATAATCACTATAATCTATACTCTTATCACTTTTTTAAATTCCATATGTGAATTTTCTAAAATTGTAGTAATTTTGCTATGCCTGCTTCATTTCTTTTAACATATGTGCTTAGACTAATCCATGGTAGAAATGAAGGGATTTCACCTTTTCTTGGTGGAATACAATGCTGTTGTACATATGTAACACATGTAGTTTATCCTTTAATTTTCTGATGATCACTTAGGTAGGCCCCACATGTCCCTCTGTGTTTTCTTCATGGGATAGATGCCAAGCAACCTCACAACTTCAACACTATGATTTCATTCCCCTTGGATATACTCCAAGCAGAAAGATTGTTGGGTCACATGGTGGTTACACTTGTTATTGCAAGAAAACAGTTTACATATAGCTTTCAAAAAATGAATTTTTCAGCTTTTTATTGAAAAGTTATTCTTTTCTCATACAATATATCATGATTAAAACTTCCCTCACTATACTCCTGGTTACTCCCAACTCAAATCCACTCTGTTTTGTCTTTCATTAGAAAAAACAGGCTTTTAATAGATATGAATAAATCATGATAAAATAAAAATATAATATAGTAAGATAGAAATAAACTGGAAGCCAAAATAAATAGGCAGAGAACCTGGTGCACAGTCATGCGAGTCTTGTATTTGCTGCTTCAGTCTCTGTGAGTTCATACAAACTCTGCTCAGTTGATTCAGAGAGCCTTGCCCTGGTATCCTCCATCCCTAAAAGCTTTTACACTCTTTCTGCCTCTTCTTCCACAGGATTGCATGAACTCTAAGGTGAGAAACTTGATGGAGACCTCCCATTGAGACTCTATTGTTCCAACATCTCTCTCTATCCATTTATCTATCTATCTGTCTGTCTGTCTGTCTCTCTCTCTCTATCTATCTATCTACCTATCTATCTATATTTGGCTGTAGGTCTCTCTACTTATTCCAATCTACTGCAGGAGGAGGTAGCTTCTCTAATAAGACACTGATGTATGAGTATAGCAGAATATCATCAGGAGTCATCTTTCAGTTACTTTTTCTTTAGAACTAATAGTGTTTGGCTTTCTCCTATGTCTCTTGTTATTTACTCTCCGGTTCTTGATCATCCAAGAAGTGATAGATATAGTGTTCATTTCATGGGGTGGGCCTTAAGTAAAATCAAACACTGGCTGACTTCTCCCACAAAATTTGTATCACCATTGCCCTAGCGTAATTTGCAAGCTGGATAGCATTGTAGATCAAAGGATCTATGGATAAGTTGGTGTTTTCTATTTTGCTAGTCTTCAGCATATTCCCATACCAAAGTCATTAGAAAGTAGGAGTGATGGATCTATATAACCCCCAGTTTTACCTCTACATGCTATATGAGTAGTGTGGAGGATGCCTTCAGCAATGGATCCTTTATTTAAGATTTGAGAGCACAACCTACTGTCCTGGTTGTTGGGGATTTCTAGGACCCCTTTAGCCAACAACTGAATTGGATTAACCCAGTCCAGGTACTGGAGGCTCAGTTTGGTGAAAAGAAATTTCAGTTGGGACTCTGTCTCCCTCATTATTGGAATAATTTATTATGATTGTCTTTATACATGTTAGGAAGTATACACTACACCAGGCTTCTGCACCCCTGTTCAAATGTCCCTCAGACCTAACTCTTTCCCTTTATTTCTTCCCTTAATCCCATCTCCATTCCACCTATCCACTTGATCGTCCTCTTCCAGTGACCTCCCATCTGCAGTTAACCCATAAAAATCAAGTCTATTTTATCCTCCCATGGAGATATATATCATCTCTCTAGTTCCTCCCTTTACACCTATATATATATATATATATATAACACAAATATAAGTAGATTGTATAGAGCAAAAAGATATAAACCTTGGCTCATATAATTTCCCTTTCAAAGAATAAATTTGAACATAAACTAAAGTGAGAAAGTGATCATGCAGCATTCAAATGTACAGTGACCCATGAAAAGAAAACAATATACATTTTTTGAATATGTGGATTGTAGAATGAAAAACAAGGAGACCAGATGTCATGAGCAGAAAAGTTGATGTGAAATATTTTTGTATTTTATATTGAATTTTAAGAGAAGAGTTTGAAAAGCTTAGTAAAGGAAAAAGGTATCAGACTTATGTTTAACAAAATCATTGATATAATATGAAATAACAGTGATTTAGAGTGTAAACCAGAAGCCAAAATATCTTCAGAGAGAATTTTAATACAGCACATTAATCATTCTTAGTTTAAATAATGTTGATTTATTGAGAAGGAAACAGAAATGAAATTTGCAGAGAGATTATACATGAGACTTAAGGACTCTGAAGTTGTCAAAGATGCACATTTTAGAGTTTTAGAATTATGACACGAGAGTGTGATGTATTGATATGAAGTCACCAACTGTGAGAGGTAAGAGGAGACAAGTTATTGGTGTGATATTAACTCAAATTTAGAAATAGCTATGATTCATCCTATACAATATGTTTCTCATTGTCTAAATAATTAGTCTAGACAGCTTTAGTCATACTAATTTGAACATTCATTTAAGTATAGACTGTATGATGTTATCTAAATTTCACAGGTGCCAATTTTGATAGGATGTCTGATGATTGATGGTCTGGAAATAAAATTTAAAAAAATAGGACTAATGTCAGTGGATAAATTCATATGGTACAGGAAAATGTCAGAAAAGGATTAAGAAAATATAATGTCAAAACTTAAGTAAATGAAGTACTTCAAAGTGTAGGGAATGGTATACTGAATCACCTTTCTGATATGGTATACTGAATCATCTTTCTGACATCTTTCAAGTCCATTGGACTTGAAAACTGGGAATTACTGATTATCTTGGCTGTAATGGTATCAGGAAATGCCTGGTATAAGTCTTGAACAAGTAAGGCTATGTATTGGCAGAGGATTAAACAACAGTCTGCATTCAGACATTCCTTTCAAGGAATTTAACAACTCAGGAAAGGATGGTAAAGGGATTATAATTGAGTTATAGCCAGAGAACATTGTTTTTTATTGTTGCTCATTTTTTTTTAAAGTTTCGTCTCCAGGATGAGACATATTCCTGCATGGCTGTTTTGGGATGATTATTTAGAGAAATATTGATGAGTTAAGGTAGGGAACAAGGGAAGAAGTTACGTATCTGTAGGAATTATAGAGCAATGTAATTACACTATATTCTACAATTTTTTGCCTATCTTTTTCATTATGCCATTTTTAGTTTTAGTTTTCTAAAGGGGAAGCAAATATTTCCCTGTGTTCTTAGTTTGTGTTTGACTGATTTAATTGATATGATCTGTAACCTAAAGAATTTCAAGAGACTTTCTTTAACTGTATTAGCTTCTGCAAGGCTATAAAATAAGAGACTAAATGTCCTTGAATGGTATGTATTTTCAATTAGCCTCCGAATCAACTCCAAGTGGAGTCGAACTGAGTACTATTTCAACCAAAGACCATGCCTGGTTGCAATTTTTTTGCAACAAATCCTGGATCAACCAAACTATAGTATGCTTCTGGATGCCTGAGTGGTCGTAATAACATTGTTGATTTTAACCGTGAAATTCTGAGTGATTTATTACAGAAGGAAAGCTTACTGATACAAGATCTATCATATAAATGGAGATACTAGCCTTAGGAAAGACTATGACTACTTGACCCATTGTAACAGGATGGAAGATAAATTGTACGAGTTTTGATTGCTGAAAGTAAGTTGGTAAGATACTTGGTTGTAGTTTATAAAAGCTGTCTTTTGAAGGGATATATTTTCTTCAACATATAAAAAGCAAGAAAGGGGGAAAGTCTCATTTGAGGAAATGTGAGAAAACAAGTATTACCCAGGAATGTAGTAGTGAATCAGCTAGAGAAAAGAGTCATGTTTTCACGAAGCACCAAGGAACCAAATTAATATTCCAGGCCATCCCTTTGCAGTTTGCATAGGTACATGTGACTCTACTTACCTCCTGCTGCTCTGATATATAACTGGATATAGAAACAGAACTTTGAACTTTATTATGCTGTTAAGTAGAGATAATATACACAAGAGAAAAACATTAAAGAGCAATCATTCTAGTCAAGTAAGAGATTAAGACTGGATGGTGATGATCGGCAGTAGCAAAGTGGTATTTAGGACAATAATGATACCATAGAAATAAGATAGTAGTTGGTTTCCAAATGCTCAAGGAAACTCATTTGAAATGTAAGAAGTTATATTTAAAAAGTACACTCTTCATGAGGACGAAGGAGGACGATGGAGAAGATAATGAGGACAAGGAGCATGAGAGTGATGATAAAGGAGAAGGAAAGTTTAGTATAGTTTACTATGTCAATATATAGTATTTGGGGCCAAGGCTTCAAGTTCAATGTAGCCTGAGTCACATAATACAACTGGATTTCCGTACATGTTGCTCTTCCAGAACATGAAACGCTTACACTTACCAATATGCAGAGAGTGAGACAGAAAGAAAGAGACAGAGAAGGGGAGAAAGAGAGAAGTTTGGAAAGACTTTAGGTATTGAAAGTAACAAGGTTTGGGAATGCCTGTGATGCTCAACTGATGTGTTTATCTAATTATTCTTTATCGGGAAAACTTGGGAGTCAGATATTGGATTAAGAACCTAAATGATCAGAGAAGTGGGCGAAAAGCAACCAGTGACCTCCTTCCTATTTCTGTCTCTCATCCATCCAATAAGGCAGAGACCCTCACTGAGCCCTGCCATACCACATCCTCTTTCTATCTGTCCTCAGTCCTATAAAACCTCTCTGGTTAATTTTGGTCAGCAAGTAGATAGCTCTGCCCTCTGATTCAAACCAAACTTTATTGTCAGTCTTGGCTATGTCAGAATGCAATCAAAATATCACACAACACTCAATAACAAAGTAACAAGAAAAGAAGACCAATCAATGTAGAAAAAAACAATGTATTAATAAGCCAGAAAAAGAGAAAAGCAATGAGTCAAATGCTAATATTGTATCATGAATGAGGAAACGTAGCCAGTACCCTAAGTTACTGTTATAAGAGCGCTTAGTTAGGGCTTTCTATAGCTGTGAGAAAGCACCATGAACCAAGGCAACCTGGGGAGGAAACGGTTTATTTTCTGTTACACCTTCCAGGTCACCCTTCAGAACTGTGGAAATTCAAAGCAGGAAGAAATCTGAAGGCAGGGAATGAAAAAGAATTTGTGGAGAACTGCTTACTTCTAGATTCCCATTTTTGCTTGGCCTGCTTTATATAGAAATCAGGACCACCAGCCCAGGGGTGGCCCCACCCAAAGCGGTCTGTGCCTTCCCACATCAATCCTTAGTTATGAAACTAATCTGCAGGCTAGCATACAGGCCAATGTCATAGAAACATTTTCTCAATTGTGGCTCAGTCTTCTGAGGATGAATAAAATTAACCTATATAGTTAAGTAAATCAGGTTCCTATGCATATTTATATATAATTGAATTGAAAAAGCAGTTGTATTTTGTATCTGTTTGAAATGTGCTAATTATATAAACCAGCATATATGACCACGGGATATCGATGGACTATAAATCATTTCTTTCTGAGAGCAATTATCTGATTACTAGCTTTTGGAGAGTATTATTACTATTTGTGACCCTTAGAAAGTAGTGCAAAAATACACTATTTGTCAAAATGCCAAAAGCTACTGTTCTAATGATGAGGGAATGTATTATGGACAGTAAATATTATTGATCTTCTGCTATGTTTGGCAGTATTTTGATGATATTTTACCACTTAGAGTGATTAAGAGAATGCAGTTTAACAAAGTAGTAATAAACAAACTGAACATTTTCAGTGTTAATTAGAAAAACTTAGAGTAAGGTATTCAAATTAACTATGCTTGACTAAGCTGTTGTGTTTTTTGGTTCATATATCTGTATTGGAGATAAAGATATTATTACTACCTTGTTTGTTTTTTCGGTATAGTAATACTTATATGTATATAGATTTTATGGTTGACAACTATGTCTTAGAAACAGCAAAGAAGAAAGATGGAAAGACTGGAAGGGCCAGAGGACCAGCAAACTTGCTGCAAAATCATATCTTCTAGTTAACAGCCACTATCATGAAGATTCACAGTCATGAAACTTCAAAAATATGACATCCTAAACAAGACATAATGACAGCACCTAATGACATGCTTATATGGGTAAAGGAAATCACAGAGGGCCCGGATATGAGATGAAGAGCTATAGGCAATTAACCACTGCTGAGAGGAAAATAATCTTATAAAGGTTCATAGATTAGTTAATGTGTAATTTCTAATAAAGTTAATGAAGTATAGAATTAAAATCTTATTAAAATAGAGATAATTAGTTGTCCTTAGAAGAAATGAAATTTCTCAAAAGTTGAATGATAGAATTAAAATAAATTCATTAAAAGACAAATTTTGGCTCAAATCTTGATTATTGTTGTTGTGACTGTATTTTTGTGGCAATTCAGCATACATCTATTTGTTTTTGTTTTTGTTTACATACTAAGACAATATGTCCTGTAGTATCATGGCATAACTCACAGGGTAATGTTTTTTGATTCTGATATTACTGAATGTAATAAACACAATTCACTGAATAAGTACTTATAATTGACTACAGGTTTGTTTGCCAGGTTAGAGAAATGTTTATAGATGTTATGTGTTTACAATCAGAGAGTTGGCAAGTTAGTGTTTTCCCAGACAATATAATGTGTATATTACAGGAAGATAATTATTAAAGAAAATGGTTCATGTTGTAATGGAGAAGGGAAAGTTCAGCTGTGTCATGCAGGTGAACTGGCTGAGGATCTTGGGCAGCTGATGATACAATTCCTGTGGAGATATTGGCAGAGTACTCAGCAGGTGATTAAGCATTACAATAGATATAGGAATGCTGAGTGCTGGATATTTGCATCACATCTTATTTTAAGAGGATATTACTCATTAATTTCATTCACAAACTACCATTCCATAAAGATGTAGTGTTGACTGTACTGTTTATTTTATCTTAATATGATGAAGCAACTAATTGCAGAGCAGACATGGAGATTAGAGCAGGAATCTGTGAGAGTCCACATCTTAAACTGCTTTCAAGAAGCCGAGGGAGCCAACTGGAAATAATTGGCAGGGATCTTAAAAATCTCAAAGCCTACCTCGAGTGACATATTTCCTCCAGCAATGTCAGACCTCTTACACCTCTCAAATCAGAACCGCCAATAGTGTAACAAGTGTTTCAGTACATGAAACTATAAGAACATTCTCCATCAAACTACTAAGATCTCTGATCAAATATCTGGACTCATACTTGTTCATTGTAGGTGATACATAAAATTAAACAACATAGGTATACTGAATAGTGTTTCAAAATATGTTAAGCATATTTCTTCTCTGCAGATAGTAAGAATAAATAGAGAGCACACAAGGAAACCTGGAATTTGAACATAAAAAACAGTTGCCAAATAGAAAAATGTTCCATGGCATATATTTAGAAATTACTTTATTCTTCAACAAAGAATATAAAAACACATTTGAGTTTGCTTTTTATCACAAACTTTTAGTTAGACAAAAATAAAAGTTCATTACTTGTTCATTGTAGGTGATACATAAAATTAAACATCATAGGTACACTGAATAGTGTTTCAAAATATGTTAAGCATATTTCTTCTCTGTGGATAGTAAGAATAAATAGAGAGCACACAAGAAAACCTGGAATTTGAACATAAAAAAGTTGCCAAATAGAAAGAAAAATGTTCCATGGCATATATTTAGAAATTATTTTATTCTTCAACAAAGAATATAAAAAATACATTTGAGTTTGCTTTTTATCACAAACTTTTAGTTAGACAAAACTGTATACAGGACACTTTCAGAAACTTGTGGTTTAATATTTGGTAAGACAAAAATTATTTGTCCTGTAAGAATTGAAAGAAAAAATGAAAACAATGAAGACATATATAGTAGATAAAAGCCATAGGAGCAATGAGATAGCAACAGAAGCTAAAAATAAATGGAAAGTTCAGTGAGAATGATGTTGCAGAGGTGACTGAGCACCAATAAAGTGATGCTATACAGCTGCATCCCAGCAGTAATGAATGTGATGCTGTAGAGCTGCATCCCAGCAGCAATGAATGTGATGTTGTAGAGCTGCATCCCAGCAGTAAGGAATGTCATGGTGTAGAGGCATCCCAACGGTAATGAATGCCATAGTGCAGAGGTGCATCCCAGAAGAAATAAATGTGATGCTGTAGTGCATCCCAGCAGTAATGAATGTGATGCTGCAGAAGTGCAGCCCAGCAGTTATGAATGTCATGATGTAGAGGATTATCCAAGCAGTAATGAATGTCAGGGTGTAAAGGATTATCCCAGCAGTAATAAATGTCATGATGTAGAGGATTATCCCAGCAGTAATAAATGTCATGATGTAGAGGTTTATCCCAGCAGTAATGAATGTCATGATGTAGAGGTTTATCCCAGCAGTAATGAATGTCATTGTGCAGAGGTGCATCCCAACAGTAATGAATGTGATGCAGTAGAGGTGCATCCTAGCAGTAATGATTGTCATGTGCAGAGTTACATTCCAGCAGTAATGAAAGTGATGGTGTAGCCATGCATCACAGCAGTGGTGAACATAGTGGTATAGATTTGCATTACAACAGTTTCTGAAACACTCCAGATATAGCACAAAGAATAAGAAATTCAAGAAAGCCTGAGATGAGAAGCGTGGAGACTGTGAAGAGTGAGAGGGAGATAGATGATGACAACCTTGTCTACAGGAGGAAAATTAGGAAGGATGTAAGCAAAGGCAGTAAACAAAGGATGGACACAGCCAGGTTCTCCAACAGTCTAGCTACTGCAATTTCTTCCACTAGCAAATTATTCCACATGTAAAACTTTCTACAACATTAAGTTAAATCAAAGAATGGTTCTATAAATGTTTGAGTAGATTCTGGCCTTAATAAAATATGTGAATTGCAATAATCCTTAAAAAGGAATACATGTCACATAAGTAAAAGTATGTCTTTATATTTATAAATATTTAACTACCTTCATTAAAAATATTGCTTTCTTCATTTTTACTTCATGGACCAAAAAGTTTAGAGAGGACGCTTGCAGGAGAATGGGCAAGAGGTTATTTAGTGAAGCATGGGTAACTACCCAGTAAGTTCATAACTAAGGTAAATGACTCCTGTTTCTCTGGCAGCAATCAACTGCCAAAGTACCACAAACTGTGTGGGTCCTCAGAAGCCACTTTCCAGTCATGAAATAAAAAGCTAATTCGATCTATGTCTTTTTGAAAAGTAACCACGACAGCTGAGATCAAGACACCATAAATACATATATGAGGTACCAGAAGATTCATCGGAGGGGTGAGTGTGTTCCTGACAGGTGGCAGAAGCCCCGGAAAAGGGAGCACAAACATTCCTCAACCGCCTAATCTTTCTGGTCATTCTGTAGGGGCTTCTATCCCCGGCTACTGCCTCTCTCTTCCTATCCCATCCCAGCTTGTGACCAGGCACCCCTTCCCTTTATCAGGGTCATAAGATCCCCCAGCTAAGCCTGTTTTGGGGCTGGGACAGATGGTGAGTGCAACCGGGTGGGAGTTCCTTTATTTCACTAAGCCTGCAGGTAGCAAGCTAGGACTTTTTGTCTGCAAGGACCCTGGCCAGAAAAGGGCCCTGATCCTGTACCAGAAGATCCATCAGAAAGCATTTGTAGGAAGAGATGGGCAGGTGCCAATGCAAGAATTCCTCCAATAATCTGAAAAACAACATGATAACACCAGAACAAAGTGAACATACAACAGGAAGACTTGAACACCCTAATCCAGAAGAAGTAGAAAA
>LOJH01028471.1:1090-26097 GCA_001685095.1 Ellobius talpinus | reverse complement strand
GTGTGTGTGAATAGGATGGGAAATATTCAGGAATGTTCCTCAGGAGCTAAACCCAGAGAAAAATGGAATTTCTCTCTGCGAATTTTGATATAACTGAGAATACTTTTGACACCCTCTGCATCTTACTCTCCAAAGTAAAAGTCAGGGTTCTTAGAGTCATTTTCCATATATTCTGCTGTGGCTACCTTCTACACAAAAGGCACTATTGGAATCACATAAAGAAATGGCACACACAAGAAATTTTTGGTATTCAGAGAATATTGAAAATCCTTTGTTTAATTATTGCTCATGACACAGCTTATGCTTTAGAAGACCCTAAGTAGTAAATATAATATATGTCAATAATATTCTGTAACAATTATTACTTCACTAAAAGAATATACATGGGGTAGAAGTATTGTACTAGGGTTTCTAGGATTGTAGAAACTGTGAGACATGTTTGAAGAGACATCATATCTAGCTGGACATTAGAAAACGGGGGAAAAACTCATGCGTTTGTGATATTTAAAAGATTCTTCTGACTCAAGACAGAAATACAGATAACACAGAAAATTCTCCAGAAGTGACATCCTATGAACATAGCACCTGTGAAAATACTTTAACAGAAATCACAGCACGGCAAAAATCAGACATCTCATGTATTTGAAAAATGGCACAAATGTAAGAACTCTAACAAAGTTTTCCACCGCAAGTCAAAACTAACTCTACACCAGAAAACTCACACAAGAAAGCAGCCAAATTAAAATGAAGAATTCAGGAAAGTCTTCCCCAGTAAGTCGCAGCTCCTTCAGCATGAGAGCACTCATACAGGTGAGAAGCCATCTGAACACACAGAACGCAGGAAGGCTTTCTCCCGTGAGCTGCATCTTTCTCAACATGAGAGAATGCACAGAGACAAGAAACTGTTCAAATATACAGAATGCCAAAAGGCTTTCTCTCAGAAGTCAGAACTTTACTGTATCTAAACATTCACTCAGGTTTCTCATAGGATGGGCAAGTGATGGCTTATCCTATGCCTTTGCAATAATACACTTGCCAATTGCTTTGTTTTCAAGATACCACCCTTTTCAACTCTTGATTTGCTTGCTTTGCTAGTCTAGAACGGTTTTTGGAAAAGGAATAGAAATCTGTATAAATGTTAATATCTGACAAAAGTAAGAATCATTTTGCTTTAACTTGAGGGAGATAATTTTACAGCTTTGGTCAAAGGTAAAAGCAAACATTTGATATTTTAATAATTATCATTCACCAATTTTTCCATATTCAAATCTTTTTTTTTACTTAAAGCAACAGGAATTTATTCTCTCACAATTCTGAAGGCTGAAAGTCCAGCATACAGGCTCAGCAAGACCTTGTCCAGTCCACTGGAAGGCAACAGAAGCCATGGACATCAACACAGACCATGGCTACTGTAGGACCAGGGATCTGGATCTGGTCCTTGGCTGCAGGTCAGCCTGGACATCATCGTAGCACCAGTTGGCAAGTAGACCTGCCCGTCAGTCTGCTCCTCACCAGCATCGCCGTGGACCCAGAGGACAAGCAGACCTGCCCGTCAGTCTGCTCCTCATGGCCATCGCTGTGGACCCAGAGGACAAGGAGACCTGTCCCTCAGTCTGCTCCTCATGGCCATCGCCGTGGACCCAGAGGGCAAGGAGACCTGCCCGTCAGTCTGCTCCTCATGGCCATCGCTGTGAACCCAGAGGACAAGGAGACCTGCCCGTCAGTCTGCTCCTCACCAGCATCGCCGTGGACCCAGAGGGCAAGGAGACCTACCCATCAGTCTGCTCCTCTTGGCCATCGCCGTGGACCCAGAGGACAAGGAGACCTGTCCCTCAGTCTGCTCCTCATGGCCATTGCCGTGGACCCAGAGGACAAGGAGACCTGCCCCTCACTCTGCTCCTCATGGCCATCGCCGTGAACCCAGAGGACAAGGAGACCTGCCCCTCACTCTGCTCCTCATGGCCATCGCCGTGAACCCAGAGGACAAGGAGACCTGCCCGTCAGTCTGCTCCTCATGGCCATTGCCGTGGACCCAGAGGACAAGGAGACCTGCCNCACTCTGCTCCTCATGGCCATCGCCGTGAACCCAGAGGACAAGGAGACCTGCCCCTCACTCTGCTCCTCATGGCCATCGCCGTGAACCCAGAGGACAAGGAGACCTGCCCGTCAGTCTGCTCCTCATGGCCATTGCCGTGGACCCAGAGGACAAGGAGACCTGCCCCTCAGTCTGCTCCTCATGGCCATCGCCGTGGACCCAGAGGGCAAGAAGACCTGCCCGTCAGTCTGCTCCTCATGGCCATCGCCGTGGACCCAGAGGGCAAGCATGTCCCCAACGCCTGCCGACTCCTCACCATATTAATTTTTTCCTTCCTGCATCTTTCCGTGGCACACGAAGCATTCCATTTCTCTTCCAGTTCTCCAATACGTGCTTCCTGTTTTAATAAGGCACACATATCCGGTGCCTTGTATTGCCGGGTGGGCCCTGGCTGTCTTCTTGCCAGCTGGCGCCTGGAGGACACTGGGTGGCTATCTTCCCACCTAGCCCCCATCTGAGCCGTTGAGTATCAGGCAGGGGTGTCTCCATATTCAAATCTTAAAACACTGAAGCACTGTTTTGGACACACAAACCAGATGAAGTTTCTTATCTCCAGCACAAGTAGGCTTCTAGACTGTTCTTTGACATGCTCTTACTCAAATGAAATAGATCTTAATGAATTTGCATATTTAATAAAGCTAGCCAATTTGACCCACACTCTTGGGAGATTTAAGTTGGTCTCTTTGGTCAAACATTAATTTCTAAAAGAATTTGAGGGAAATGGGAGACATTATTTTGAAACGAATTTACTTCCTAACATAGCAGACAGTTGAATAAACTATAATTGAAACTAATAAATAAAATCAGAAAAAAGAAAGCAATAAATAAAATGGGAATAGCAAAAATAGTTTTTTTAAAAAATTACTGCCTTTTCATGGATATAAGTAAATAGTAATGCCATGTATATATGAACCAAATGGGTTTTTTTTGTTAAATAAGAGATATTCAGGCTGGATGGTGGTGATGCATGCCTTTAATCCCAGCACTCTGGAGGCAAGGGCAGGAGGATCTCCTTGAATTTGAGGCCAACCTTGTTTACAGAGTGAGTTCCAGTACTGCCAGGACTACACAGAGAAACCCTGTCTCGAAAAACAAAAACAAACAACAAATAAATAAATAAGAAATATTAAGATCAATTCAAAAGTACCATAAGAACAAAAGAAATTTGGAATAAAGTATCAGTTGCAATAAAGTACTTAAAAATTAACTACAAAAATTTAAGGCCAGGTTACATTTAATGAATATTTGAAAAGTAAGTTTCTATTGCTAAAATAAAAATAAATTGATCATTTATTTATTTTTGGTAAAATAAAAGGTAAAAATGTTGACCTTGCAAAAAACGTAGCTCATGAAAGATACATGGTAAAATGTAGAAGAACATTTCAGACATATTGGCACTGGGAATAAGCAATTGCTTTATATTCTCAAAATTCTGAACTCAAGACTCAGGAAGAATCTCTATGCTGTTGTGCCGAAGCAGTCCTGATTTTCTCACCACATTGCTGTTCCTAGTGAAATGTGGGTGCCTCTTTACACATCACCCCTATGACTGATGGTGAAAACACGGCTTCTCCATGCTCCACCTCTCAGAGTCAGCACACAGATGCTCCCTGGATGCAGTTTTCCTCCAGGCAGGAAAAAAAAATCAATAACTCACATGGGTCTCACGCTGCTATTTGCTTAATTATAAATAAATAATTTTGCAAGCGAAAGAATATTTAATTTGAAACAGATGCTTGGGTGCCTGGAAAGAATTGTGAGTTCTTTCCTTCTTCCTCCAAACAAATACCAAGTATAAGTGGCTTCGGGATTTTTTTAATATCTTCCAGCTTTGAAGCTGTTATGATGAGCACAGCTGCTGCTGGAGCCACCGTTAAAATAGTCATTACCATTTGGAATGAAAGACACGGTTAAAAGTTCCGACTCTTCTATAACAGGTTTCCTGGACAAGAACAAACCTTCCACGCGACAAGGGAGCAAAAGGGCCAGATGCCAAGACTGGTTTCATGTGTAAATGAAGCCGTTGCAGGTGGTGTGCGACACACACATGTTTACTGTGCAAATCCACTTTCTTTTTCAATGAAAGAGATTTGGTTTTTCTCTTGGAAAATGAAGCTGTTCTTAACTCTTTCAGAAGGAGTTGGAAAATTTGGTATTTAAAGGCTCTTTTTTTTCAGTTGTTTAAGGAAGCACCAGCAAGCCCTGTGAGCTAAGTTCAAAGAGTGGTTAAGAGAAAGTACAAGTGGGGTGGTATGGAGGTTCGTGGCTTTAATTCCAGTTCTTGGGAGGCCAAAACCAGAAGCGTAAGAACGGCTTGTGTACACAAAACTGTATATGCAGCAATACACACAGTGACACTGCTGTGCCGACTTGTAACAGTATTTTTTTATGGAATCCTTTGCAGCACTTAAGGTGCTGGTATCCAGTATGGCTAAGACTGGGAGAAAAGTGGTGTGTGTGCTTTTCTAGTTGAGATGTGGTGGACCCTCTGGTATAAATTGTCTTCAGCTTTGGACATGGAGGAATAAAAGGGAAAATAAGAGCACTTTCCTCATAGATCCTTCCTTCTAGTAAAAAGAAAACAATATCTTACTTTGCATCATCTGACTTCTTGGCATTATACAGCTGCTTTTCTTGCTTATTTCTTGAGAGAAGGTTTTTCTATGCTGCCCTGGATGTCCTGGAACTCACTATGTAGACCAGGCTGGCCTTGAACTCACAGAGATCTCCCTGCCTCTGCCTCCTGAGTACCAGTATTAAAAGTGTGAGGTACCATGCCAGTCAGATATAGTTATACTTTTTTAAAAATCAACTCTCAAAAGAGTAATTATGATTAACTCATTAATTAGCTCATAAAACATCAATTTTTCCACTTTAGAATTAAACTAAGTTTGAAAACATCTTATATTGAAAGAACGTAGTATGGAACAGCGGTTCTCAACCTTCCTAATGCTGCGACCCTTTACTACAATTCCTCACACTGTGCTGACCCCCAGCCATAAAATTATTTTTATTGTTACTTCATAACTGTAGTTTTGCTACTGTTCTGGGTTGTAATGTAAATATTGTTGGAGACAGAGGTTTGCCAAAGGGTTCACAATCCACAGGGTGAGAACCACTGATATAGAATGATGTGCATTTTCCTTTCTCTGACTAAAATCTTTCCTGGTTTTGCCAAACCTGGAAAGGTATTTATCTCCTTAAACAGCACAGTCAGTGTTATTTGATCACGTCTCAGCATATATTTAATGGGTTCATTTTAGTAATTCTTGGGTGTGGCTGAGTATTTGAGTATGAGATCAGAGCAGGGAGTTGGCAGAATGTCTTCACTGCAAAGGACATTGTCATTTGAATGAAGCAGCAGCCTACAGAATGGGAAACAATTTTTACCAACTACATACTTGGTAGAGGGCTAATGTCTAAAATATATAAATAACTCTTAAAAAACTGTATATCAAGAAAACATATAACCTGCCTGAAAACTGTATATACAGATATAACAGAGAATTCTCAAAAGAAGAAACTCACATTACTAAAAAAAAATTTAAAGAGATGTTCATCATCCTTAGCCATCAGAGAAATACAAATCAAAACTAATTTGAGATTTCATGTTATGTTCATCAGAATAGCTAAAATCAATAAAATAAGTGAGAGCACATGGTGTACGGGATATGGATTAAAGGGCAATGCTCATCCATTCCCCGTGGGAGTGCAAACTTGTCCAGACACTATGGGGATCAAAGGGCAGTTCTTTGGGAAGATAAGAGTTGATCTGCCTCAAGATCCAGCTGTACTAGTCTGGCGCACACACCTAAAGAATGCTTCATCCAATCACTAAACACCTGTTCAACCATGTTTGTTGCTGCTCTATTCATAATAACCAGAAACTAAAAACAAGCTAGATGCCCCTCAACAGAAGAATGAATAAAGAAAATAAGGCACATTTAAACACTGGAGTATTACTCGGCAGCTGAAAGAAAGAGTTAAGCCGTGAAATCGGCAGATAAATGAGTGGAACTAGAAAACAATTATCCTGAGTGAGGTTTCCCAGACCCAGAAAGGAAAATCCGTGATGTGTTCACTTATATGTGATATTAGCTCTTAAGCCAATGATAACCAAGGCACAACTCATAGAACCACAGTGATTAGGTATAGAATAAGGCTTCATGTGGGGGCATACAAATCCCTTCAGGAAAGGAAAATAGATAAATCATTGCGAGCAGACATGGTGGGTGGAATGGAAGGATTAAGTGGGGGAGGAGTAAAGGAGAGGGGCACAAAGGATGGAATACAGAAAGAGACAGCTAAAATTTGGGGCCATTTGAGGGGTGATGTGAACCTAAAACAGTAGAAGCTTCATTAATATATATATATATATATACATATACATATATATATATATATGTAACATCCATGAAGGCAATCTAATGGAAATCACCAAATATTGAGGAGGCAGAGCCCAAATGGACATCTGTTGTCACCAAATGAAGTTTCCAATCCCAGAACTGTGTTACATCTAATTGAGTTTTGGCCCAAGGGATTCCACGGGAACCTTCAAATAACCCAGGCTACTGCCAAGACTGTTGGTTGCTCTCCACTAACTGATGCCAATGCTCTATTGATGGATACAATACTTACATAACTCATTGAACATGGAGAAGCCACACTAGTGTCTACATAGAGCCTTCATCCCTACATTCTAGAGTCTTTGGTGCAGGAAGTTACTCTGCACACCACCAAAGGAAAAACGTAAATAACAACCCAGCTACAAACCCTGTGATGTACAATGGTGTCCTGCCTGCAAGATACACTATGGCAATGGTGGCACAAAGCTGTGGGAGTAACCAACAATATCGGGTTGAATTAAGACCTATTACAGGAGATGGTGCACACACCCAACACTGTTTGGATGGCCAAGAGCCAGAGACTGGATAGTCCAGAGACCTAGAGTCAAACCAAATATTATTGATCTAAAGGAAAAAAGGTAGCAATAGACTTATTTTTTAAATTTCCCTGCAAGCATTCTCTGTTTAGCCAAATATAACTGGCCTATGACATCCAAGGACGACATCTGTTGATGCCATTGACTTGCAAGGCCGCTCAGGTCTCACTGTGCTTGCACAGCCTCATCTTCCTCATATTAACCTAGAAGGGATGATCCAGGATGTTTCCTTGAGTATTATGAGTTTATGTGTTCAGAGACAGTACTTTATAATGTACTGGCCATGGTGATAAGGCAGAGGCAGTTGGATCTCTATGAGTCCTAGGCCAGTCAAGGCCAAATAGTGAAAACTGTGTCAAACACTCACCTTGGGCTGGTGAGATGGCTCAGCAGGTAAAGGTGTTTCCTAGTGAATGCCTTTGTGCTCTTCCATTCCTCCCCCAACATAAATCTATCTGTCCATCTGTAGTTCATCTGTCTGTCTGCCCATCCATCCATCCATCCTTCCATCCATCCATCCTTCCATCTATCCATCTTTCCATCCATCCATCTAATCTACCTATTGCTGGGCTCCATCTTATAACTATGCTGATCACATCTCTGTGCCAAGTATAAAGAAGGTCCCTATTCAACAGGTTGGAAACTCAACATGGTGTTTGGGCAACCTCTTCTGGCAAACATGTGCTTTGTGCTCATATCTGGAGGAAGCCCACCATAATGTCTGGTGTTTTAAAAGGGTGTAGCTGTAACCCTAGGAACCATTTTGTTAGGCTACCCAGTTTTCATATGCATTACATATATTCTACTGCACTGGAAACACCAACAATAACAGGTAGGTGGAATCAAAAGTTACAGAAAACCCCCAGTGTACAGGGGAAAGCTGTGATTCAGAGATGGAGCAAGGACCCGAGATGAGTCAACAGTCACTGACTGCTCTTCCTGAGAACCTAGGTTAATTCCCAGCATCCACATGGCAGCTAACAACCTAATGACTCCAGTTCTAGGGAATCCTACATTATGGTGGTCTGAATGAGAAATGCCCCCATAGACTCACTTGTCCCCCATTGATGAACCATGTACCAGACTTTTTCTTTTAGGTCATCAACCAGCTCCCAAATCATGATGCAGAGACTCATTATTAGTTTTGAATGTTTGGTCTTAGTTTAGCTCTTTTCTAGCTAGCTCTTTTAACTTAATCTGTTTTTCTTGATCTACCTTTGCCTCAGGGCTTATTACTCTATGATGAGGCAAGCAAGCCTGCTTTTGGTCCCGCCCGGCTCCCGCACAGCTAGCTTATACCCCGTAATAACAACACACAAATTGTATTCANTCTGTTCTGTCTTCCCCGCTTACCTATGTTCTGACCTATCAGGCCAAGCAGTTTAATTAATTAACCAATTTAATTAGCCAATGAAAGCAACAGATAGATAGAAGACCCTCCTACATCATATTACCTTTCTTTCTTCTGTATATCTTACTTTCACTGCTTCTCTATGGTTGACTGTCTGGTGTCTGCCTGGCTTCTTACCCAGGGCATATCCCTTATTCTCTCCTCCTTCTTTAGTTCTTCCTTCTTTCCCTCTTTCTAGATTTCTCCTACTATTTATTCTCTCTGTCTGGAAATACTGCCTATCCTTTCTCCTGCCTGGCTATTGGCCATTTACCTCCAATTATTAGACCAATTATTAGACCAATCAGGTGCTTTAGGCAGGCAAGGTGAAACAAGTGTTACACATCTTTACAAAATTAAACAAATGAAACATAAACAAAAGTAATACACCTTTACACAGTCAAAGTAATATTCTCTAATATAAACAAATGTAGCACATCTTTGCTTAGTTAAAGTAATATTCCACAACAGAACTCTTTGGAAAGAATTAGGAAGTGTGACCTTGTTGAAGGAGGTATGTCACTGGGGGTGGATTTTGAGGTTTCAAAAGCCCATGTCAGGCCTAGCCTCTTCCCACCTCTCTCTCTCTCTCTCTCTCTCTCTCTCTCTCTCTCTCTCTCTCTNCTCTCTCTCTCTCTCTCTCTCTCTCTCTCTCTCTCTCTCTCTGCCTACTGCCTTTGGATCAGGATGTAAAGCTCTCAGCTACTTCTCCAGCACCATGCCTGCCTGCCTGCTGCCCCACTTCCCACCATGATGACAAATGACTGACCCTCTGAAACTGTAAGCTAGCCCCCAACTAAATGCTTTCTTCTTTAAGAGTTTTCTTGCTCATGGTGTCTCTTCACAGCAATAGAACAGTAATTGAGGCAGACATCCTCTTCTGTTTCCATGTGTATCTGGCTCAAATGGTGTTCACCAATATAAAAGCAATAAAATGTCCAAACACATAAAATAATAAAACAAAAATTTTAAAGAGAGTGTGGTAAAATATAAGTGCCAGTCGGAACTAAGGTCCAAATTGGAGGGGGAAGGTGGGATGTTGAATTTTGCCTAACTTGAGGCACAGAATGGCAGAATTATGCAGCCTCTCAGAATTGCTTACATCCCCAAACCATATAATTGTCCTCATTTACATAGCTGGAATTGCTTGCAGGGAAATTATATGCAAAGTGATTTGCCCTAACCTACCAAGGGTTCTTCCTGTATAAATGACAATGGAACCTACTACATTGGAAGTAGTTTTTTGATTACCATCTTGGTCTTTCCTGTGTGCCACACTCTTTTTTATCGGGAACAATTAATGTCATTCTTTAAGTAAATAGAAACCCCGTTTTCTTATTTGAAGCTAATTGGCATGTTCCTAGGTTATGTTTCTAGGCAAATATGTGAAAATTCTCTAATCTGTTTCTGCTTATGTTCTTATAAATTTAGTTGATGTGGCTTAGGAAAGATTGTATGGAATGTTTTTTAAATAAGATAAAGTCTCAACCACCTATTACTGAACTCTTTAGCCTTGAACTCACAGAGATTCACCTGTCTGCAAGCTCTGGGACTAAAGACCAGAGCTACTTGGTTGTTCTTAATTCTTACAAAGTGTTACATTTTTATATTAATGTGTTGCACGCCTCTGGTTGATAGGAGATAGAACTGACATCGAAAGAGGTCTGTTTGTATGTCTGTGTATGGTATGTTGATTGCTAGGTTTCTAAATTTGTCATGAATGTTCTCTAACTTAACAGATGAAGTTCAGTCTCTGTGACTACAAAGGCACCCAGTTCTCTTCATAGTTTCTGCAGTGACCTCTTCACCTGTCACTTACTGAAACACACATCCTGGAACAGAAGGACTTTCTTTTGGTGTGTGTGTGTGTGTGTGTTCCTTTTTGAGACTGCTCTGAACCATGTTATGTAGATCAGGCTGACCCAGAGATCTGCATGTCCCGCCTTCCTCCTTAAGCGTGGGTACTAAGGGCTGGCATCGCTGTTCCTGCCACAGGTGATTAAATTCCTATTGTGTTGAACACATACTTAGGTAAAATTTACGAAAATACCTTTTGAGGTGAAGTGGTGTTTAAGTACCACTATCTTCGGAGTACAGTGAAATCGAAGGCGTAGAAAATTCCTTAGCTTTCACTGTAAGTCATTCTAAAACACGCTGTCCACTTGTAGGTTCAGGATAACTGACTTTGTACTGGATTCCACTGTGACTTCCGGCCTGGCTTGTAGAAGTGAGAAAGCTAAATTGGCTATTTGGAAGTCAATGTCCCATTGGGCTTGACAGAAGACAGGGCCTTAAGTTCTCCAAAGCCGTCAGTGCCCTGGGACTCCCTAGCCCCCTCTTTGGACTTCTGACCGGCTAAGGGGAAAAAGCATAGATCTCACTGGAGAGCGAGTGTGCCTTTGCCTCTTGGCCATGGTTGGGTTTCTGTGTGTGGGAGGGGATATGTGCCCATGGTGAGGGTGACCCAGGCCTACCAGCCCCCCTCAGCTTTAGAGTGGACCAAGGCAACTGTGGCAGAAGACACAGCCCAGGTGCGCTACTTTCTTACTTCCACAAGGTGGCGAGCCAGACCTGCTTTGACATCCTAATGGGTGCGTGACGACCTTTTGCCAGAAGAGCTTGCACAAATGCCACCCTTGGTTCTCCCGCCTGTTGCATGAGGATCGTTTTTACGCGACGCACAGAGCTGTGGTCAGAAGTGAGGAAGGTGATATGTTTAAAGCATAAATTGGATGTTGGCATGGCGCCCTACTCAATCACACAGAGTGAAAGTTTCAGTGAACATTCCCTGATACAGAGTCATAAGAACAGAAAGGGAGGAGTGAATTATTTCTATCTACAGATAAATGACACCATTTCTGAGAAAACACAAGGCCATGAATGAAAAAGCCACTACCAACAGTAAGGAAAGTTGGCAGGCTGATTGGACACATTATGTATTAGTTGGTACACAGGTTTTTGTTGTTTTGTTTTGTTTTGTTGGCTTTGTTAAAGCAAAAGGACTTCATAACAAATATCAAACAAGGACTCCATGTGCTTTTATGTTTAAAATTCATTTTTGTTATTACTGTTTTTGTGGCGCACGCACAAATGCAAATACATAAAGCGTCGTGTGATCTAGCTCCCAAAGTGTACTGCCACCTGCATGCAAAATCATGTCCTTCCTAGGTGGCGTCCCCAGCCCCTCTGCCAGGGAAGGCACAGTGAGCCATCAGCTGCCAGGTGGACAAGTTGTTTCTCTTGACAGTGTTCTGTGGAACACACGGTTTGGCTTTTTTAGTTTTGTGTCTAATTCTAAATCAAAATGTATGTATGTATGTATTGTGTGTGCGTGTTTATGTGTGTGTATGTGTGTATGTATGTATGTATGTGTGTGTGTGTATGTATGTATGTATGTATGTATGTATGTATGTATGTATGTATGTATGTTCTGGGACTCCCTTTTCCATGGCATGCCTTTCTCTTCCACCCTTCCCTGCTCCATGGATCATTTTGCACTCTTCCTGGGAACTCCTGCCATTATTCCACAGACCCAAGCAGACCTGTAACCACACACATCCCAACCTCTTTTCACAAAACACAGTACCCTGTGGACACTGCTTTTGCTCCTGGGTTTGCCACTCACAGTGTCCCAAAAAAGCCCTCCTTACCGACTCTGCTTTGTCAGTACGTGTTATGTGGGTCTTCGCCCCTAGAGGGCAGAGGAGGCGCACTTTCAGGGAAGGAGGTGGGTGAGTCTGTACTTCATGCTTCTTAGCCTGATGACCCTGGACACGGTGAATTTTTCCTTGCGATGGTAGCAGCCATCAGGGGCCCTGTCCCGTATAAGGGTGCGGGATTCAAGCTAGCTAGAAACAGCCCTTGGTTGCATGCCTGCCAGCTACCACTTGGAGCTCCTGCGGAAATGGCGAAGTGAGATCCTTCAGGTAGATGAAAAATCACCGAATATTCTTTTTAAAGTGGTCAAAGATGAAGAAGAGTTCACTACTTCAAAGTACCCCAAATCCTGACAGACACTGAATCTAAAGTGGATTTCACAAGGAAACTGATGACTTTGAAATCATGAGAAATGGCCAGCTGAATTTACTGCTTGGCCATGTAGATCAATGGATGGCGTAGAAGAGAGGCTACAAATACAGCCACCTTGCTTGTCTGCCTGCTGTCTTGCTTCCTGCCATGGTGGCCATGGACTCTAACCCTCTGGAACCATGACCCCCAAATGAAAATCTTTCTTTGATAAGTTGCCTCAATTGTGGTGTCTTAGGCCAACAATAGAGAAGTAACTAAGATGCAGCATCTTCAACAAATGGGAAGGCTTGCTGTCCGATTATGGAAGAATCGAACAGAATCCTGTCTCTCAGGCCACATGAAAATCAACTCCAAGTAAACCAGAGGCCTTAACACAAGACCAGCCATTCTGAAACAGAAGGAAAAGAAGTAAAAAATATATTTTGGAATATAATAATAAGATAATAGCCTTTAGGCTTGCCACATATTTAGTACCTTGTCTACAGGGTGGTCTGGGGGCTCTCCTGAAGCAGTGCATGTTTGTATGAAAATTACACATGCACACACACACACGTTTATACATATATGTGAATGTATACACACACACACACACACACTTGTTGGGCCATCAGGAAGATGGCTCAGAAGGTAAAAGAACTTGCTATATAAACCTGATGATCTGAGTTCAACCCTTGGGATGCCTGGCGGAAAGTAAGACTGAAAATCATTGCTTATTTGCACATACACAGTAATAAATGAAAAATTTTAAGTAATAAGCATTTGGGAGGTGGGGGCACAAGCATCAGGAGTTTGAGATAAACCCCTCTAGTTTCATTTCCCTCCAATAGTCCCTGAGCCCGGTCTAGGCTGCATGAAATCCTATTAAGAACGTCGACTACTGTATCGTATTAGAGTGTTTAGACTGCAAACAGAACTTTTGTAAAGCGTGGGTCTGGCAGAGGCCACAACAAATATTAAGTTAAGCAACATCAAATTACTGGTTCTTTCATTTAATAATATTTACGTATCCATTTCGAGCAACCTGTGTAAATGAGTTTTTAAAAACAGAACCTTGTTAATATGGGAATCTGGTCTATAAAATATGGGAATTTGTTCTATAATATAAATGTATTTCATATTGTCTGGGGGGGAGATGTAGGTGAATAGCTTGCTGGGGAGAGTCCTTGAGGGTCTGTCTTTCCTGACCGTCTCCTGTCTCCCCCTCTGATCCTCTCTGCCTTCTCAGTCCCCCTCGGTCCTACACACCCCGGTGGACCAGAACTTCCAAAGCCATGAGCCCACGTTGATTCATGCTCTATTATTTTGTCATTGGGTATTTTATAACAGAGACAACAATGTGTATATTGTCTCATTCCAACTCGCCAAGGTACTAAAGCTGGTTAGACACCAGGCCAACCAGCAGATTCCACTCCTCAGCCACACTCCCCAAGACACAGCCTGCCAATCCTGTTCCTTTAGGAACCATGCAAAAAGGAGACCTGTGGCAGCTGTAGAGATGGCTCAGCCTGGAAGAGCGCTTACTGCTCTGGCAGGGAACCCGAGTCTGGTTTCTAGCACCCGGGTCAGATGACTTATGACAGGCTCTGTAACCCCAGCTCCAATGTGATCCAAAGCTGCTGGCCTCCTCAGGCACCTTCACTCACGTGCGTATTCACACACACACACATACGTGTACACACACAAACACACAGACACACACACAAACACACCATATAAAACAACACCATCAACATCAATAATAATTGCAAAAACCAAAATTGGTGTAGCCAAGGAAGAGCAGCATCCTTGGCTTAGCAAGGGGACCAGTTGCGTTGCCCTTGGGGAAGGCTTTCTGCCGGGTGGGCAAAGTGTTATTTCTGTTTGCCTCTTCAATGCACAAGAAAAAACAAGAAGATGACCTCAAAAGTCCACTCCTCTGGCTTTTTTGGATTCTGCCTCAAATTGTGTGGAGTACTGGAGGTGCTGAGGTTGCCATTAGATCGTGTAGGTGGATGAGGAACTAAGGACCAAATAGATAGAACAAGAACTTGAACACAAGCACAAAACACCACACACACACACACACACACACATGCACACATACTCACACACACACATACACAGACGCACACACACATGCACACATACAGGCTGACAGAGACAGATCTTTTGTAATGTATGAACAGATACCTAGTTTCCACACATTCAAGGGCTAAAAATGTTGTCGGATAGCATCTAAGGCCCACAGCAGTTTTTCCTGTTTTGTTATAACCGACTACCTAGTATAGACACCGATGTGTTTTAGAAAAAGTCTTGATTCACGGTTTTCTTTGTCATGTTACCTTAAAAACACCAGGAAACTGCATTCACTTTGGAGCATGGACTTTGGGGTACGCTAAATCTGGGGTTTGGGCTACATACAGTCCCTCATGTTTGGCTCCAGAATGAGCTGTTATCCTCTTTGAGATGATAGTTGTGTTTCTGTGTCACCAACCTCTTGTGAATCATGGTGGCTCCAGGTTTTATCTGCTGTTATTGTACTCTCATCCAAGGCACTCCCAGGACCACCCTGTGATCTCACTTTCCAAAACAGAAGGGGGGGGAAGAGGAGAGAAAATCTCTTAGCAACCCTTAGAGATAGTAACTTGAGAGCTACAGAAATGGCACACAGAGCGAGTGCTAAGCGAGAGAGCCCCTTCTGCAAGAAGCCATGGCCATGCTCTCAGGCAAGTCTTCTGATAAACGCCAGCTCTGCTTCCTACTGGCTCTCACTGAAATGGCTTGTGTCAACGTCAAGGCTCTGGTTTGATCTGAGTCCAGGTCCACAGAGGCTGCTGTGGGCAACAGCTCGGAGCTGAGAGTCTACTAGGCCACAGCTGTCGGTGATGCCACGGTCATAGTTACCGCAGTTTCCTTACTTGCCAAGTTTCTCAAAATGTCACATGCAAAGGTTATTAAATTAAATATTATATTTCCTAACCTTCCATATTCATTCTTGCCCTGCCACACCACACTGAGAGCATTCCATTAGCTTCTGCAAGAAGCTTTTACATAGGTAAAACTATTTAAAAAGTGGTGGTCAACAGGGCCAGTATAGTAGAGCTGACCAGGTAGCCAGCAGTGCCCCTGAGTCAGGGCTGTGTCACTTCCTTCAGAGATTCCTGCAGGGAGGTGACAGCTGAGGAGGAAACGCAGCAGCGCTGCCCAGTCTCTACTGCGTCTGGTCAAGGTGGCCCAGGGTCTGGTCTCCCTGCGGCCCTGGAACTACTCTGTTTTCATAGCGGTAAGAGCCCAGTGAGGTCTCAGCTGAAAGTCTGCTGCAAGGTGGGGCAGGTAGAGTGCTGTGAGAAAGAAGAACTAGACCCACAGGGCACACAGGCTTCCTACACAGCTCTGCAGTCTGCCCAGGAGTGGCTTCAACTGACAGGTAGCCGAGGCCTGGGCTGCCCATGCTCAGCTCCATTCCCCAGACTATTCCAGACTGAGTACATGTGTGGCCAATGCCTGGCTGGATGCATTTTGCTCTGCATCTGTGATGTCTATACCAAGACTTCTTGACCATTACACACGCGGATTCAGCGGGATCTATTTTCTTTCTGTTAGTTTGCAGTGTAGCTCATGGATCGTCCAATCAGCTCTGTCCAATCAGAAGTGTCGAGTCTGATGCTTTAAAAGAGGATGACAAAGGACAGTAATGATACATCAAAGTAAATTAGTCAAGTAGAGTAAAAACTTTGTAAAACCAATAGCAAATGATACAATAACACCATTCACAAAAAGCAGAAAAGGCAATATAGAATTTACAAGTGCTATAATAATAATGATTTTAAAGGAAGAAGAAAAAAGAAAGGAGACATAGAAAAATCCAGTATTTGCAAAGAGAAAAAGAAGGCATCAGAATTAAGGCACAATGTAAAAAAGAATCAGATGGGCTTTTGGAATCCGTGGTGACAGTGTGAAATCCGTGGTGGTGGTGTGGAATCCGTGGTGATGGTTGTGTGATGCCCAAGGCTCCACCCCAAGCACTAAGTGAACAGTTAAAGGAAAACAATCAGAAAAATGGAAAGAGAAATGAAAACAAATAGAAAGCATAAAACAATATGAGTAGTTACATGGAAATTTATAGACATATACCTGTCACTGTAAGCAGTGTGCATATGTTTACACACATATACACGCAAGCATATATATATATATATATATATATATATATATATCTTTAGGTTTTTGAAACAATGTTTCTCTGTGTAACAGCCCTAGCTATCCTGGAACTCGCTTTGTAGACCAGAGTGGCCTCAAACTCACCAAGATCTGCCTGCTTCTTCCTCCCAAATGCTTAGCACTACCACTGCCTGGTAACCAATAAATATTTTTAAAACTCCTGCTACACTTTACTCTTTTTTTATTCTTTTGCTAACATTCTTTTCAAATTTTTAAAAGCTAGGATAGAAAGTAACAGCTTTTCTTATGTCATTTATGTCATTGTTTTTCTTCAAAAACCAATATATTCTTTCTGTGTGTGTGTGTATGTGTGTGTGTGTGTGCCTGTGCATGTATCACATGCATGAAGAAGCTCTCCAAAGTCAGAAGGGGGCAATAGGTCCCATGAAACTGGAGTTACAGGCAGTTGTGAATCACCATCTGGTTACTGCGAACCAAACCTGAATCTTCCGCAAGCATGGTAAGTACAGGTACGGCTGACCCACCTCTCCATGATCCTTCACCTCCCTCCTCCTTCCTGTCCTCCCCACTGTCAGCCTTCTGTACCCCTGTCCACTTTCATGTCACATGAGTTCTACTGCCCTTTCCCTGCTCTTCGTTGAAACAGCCCTACTGTGCCTTTCCTAGTTTCATGACTTAGAAACCACACTTGCTACTATGTAAATACACACAGACAAAAGGGGGCAACTAAGCATATTAGAGAATGTGCTGTATTTGTCTTTCTGAGCCTGGGTCATCTCACTCATATATTTCCTCTTTCCATCCCTTACTGTGCAAATATCTTCAGTTCGTGGATGAATAAAATTCCACCATACTTATGTACCAAATTCTCGGCGTTCTGGAATTTCACTTTAGATCTTTACTGGAGTTCCTTGGGTATTACATACTAGTTGTTTTGGCTGAAAGCCCATTGTCTTAGCCTGCTGGCAAGCTATACAAGGAAGGGCAGAGATTTTGCTATCTATGCTGTGGCCCAAAACTGGTCACCAAGCATCCTCCACAGATGTCTGCCACTTTAACATCTGAAATACCTCAGTTGCTCATAGCTGGACAATATTGAGCCATCCTGACCTGTCCAAGGGGATCGTTTTCCTCTCTGAACATCCTCGAACCCACAGGAGGACACAGCTTTAGAGAGGCAGCGAATATTTGCTGACTAAAAGGAGGAAAGGATGCTCCATGCAGCTGTGTGTCGAAGGTTCTGGTGCCCAGTTTAAAGGCATTAGGTGGCCCTTTACACAAAAGGCAAGGAGGGAGGGAAGGAGGGAGGGAGGGAGGGAGGGAGGGAAGTAGACGTGTAAGGAAGGCCCAGCACCTCTAATGAGCACAAGTGGGTTAGATGATGTCATCTTAAAGCTTTCCCAGACCAGCTTTTCCTTGTGGGTGGATCAGCCACTTCTCTGGGATTTCATGCTGTGTCAAAGCTTGAGGAGGATTCAGATTCTCCCTCTGCTTGGTTCCTTAGTGCACCCTGGCTCTCCATGGCCTCGTCCACACTTTTCCCTTAATCCTTGCTTCTTTGTGCCCTTCCTCATCTTTCTTTCTGTCTCTCTAATGCAAAGAAGCCTCCAGCGAGGGAGAGGCACAGTATCTCTGCCAGTTGACCTTGTTCAGCCAGAGAAATCCCCAAGTCTGTCTGCCTTTCCGCTTTAGCAAAGATCACACATATTCGGAGAGCTGTCTCTCTGGATGCCCAGTTGCCCTAGGACTGAGGAAGGAGGTCGGGTCCTTGGAGCTTCCAGGCTGGTTCTCTTTTGTTCTTGGTGTGGTTCTCCGCTATCTGGACTCCAGGAACCTTCTGCAGGAGATTCTAGAGTAGTAGGTAATACCAAGGGAATTTGGCCAAGCCAGAGCCACCCAGAGAGCTCTTGCTGGGCAGCTTTCAGGTCATTTCCTCCCACTCCACAAGCACAAAAGCCAGAAGGAAAAATCAGGTCATCCAGATATTAATGGATGATAAAACAAAAACAAAGAGAGGAAAGGGTGAAAAGGGGGAGTAGGGGTGATTGGAAGGAAAGATGATTCCCATAGACCACCAAGAATTCAGTGGAGAAAATGGTACATACTCTGGGGACTGTTCCAACCCAGACCAGACTGCAACCGAGGCCACAGCACCTGCAGCAACCATGTCCCCCTCAGACACTGATGGGCACCCTAATGAGCACAGCATCTTTGAATCTTCAGCTATCAGATTTCCAGGTACTCCTATTTTTTGGTGCCTTATTCCTCACTGGGGGTTGGGGGGTGGTTATAGGCTCAGACCCGTCAGTTAGGTACCTGTGACCATACATCCTTCTCCCCAAACCTCCGTCCCTGCTGCCTGCTGAGGAAACAGAATACCTAGTTGTAGCCTCTTGCCGGGAAACCTCTCTGTACTGGCTGGTTTTGTGAGTCAATGATACAAGCTAGAGTCATCAGAGAGGAAGGAGCCTCAGCTGAGGAAATGCCTTCATGAGATCCAGCTATAAGGCATTTTCTCAATGAGTGAACCACACAAAAGGGTTCAGTCCATAGTGGGTGGTGCCTTCCCTGGGCTGGTGGTCCTGGGTTCTATAAGAAAGTGGGCTAAGCAAGCCAGGGAAAACAAACCAGTAAGCAGCTCCCCTCCATGGCCTCTGCATCAGCTCCTGCCTCCAGATTCCTGCCCTATTTGAGTTCCTGACCTGACTTCCTTCTAGTGGTGAACAGCAAAGCTGATGTGTAAGTCAAATAAACTTTTTCCCCAACTTGCTTTTTGGTCATGGTGTTTGGTTGCAGCTTTATTAATCCTAACTAAGACAACTAACTGGATACAAGGACTGTGTGGGGTATTGCTCTGATAGACCTGACCATGTTTTGGGGGAGGATTGTGGAAGAACTTTGGGACTTTAGGCTAGAAGAGCCGCTGAGTGTTGAGAGCTCAGTGAAATGTTCTGTAGGAGCCTGGAAGATAAGAATGTTGAGAGCAGTGCAGAAGATGGAGACCTGGCTTTTGAAGTCTTAGACATTTAAAGACTCTATCTGGGCAATTTGTTATTCTGAATTAAGATTCGGTGGTTCTGGTTAGCTGGGGCTGAAGGACCAGCTGTGATTAACAAGGCACCAGAACTACTGAAGCGAAACCTTCACGTTACTCAGACAACGGATGCTGGTCGACTGGAGCTAAGAAATTAGTGGTGATTAAGAAGAGACCAGCATCACTGAGGCGAAATCTTCTGGCAAGTGTTCCTGGGAGCACAGAGAAGCTGTGTTGCAGAGGTGGCCATGGTTGCCCCTCATGCTGGCAGCTGGACTTGGTAATGTGTAAAAGTCACCCAGGTTTTAAAGGCATGAAGGGGTCATAGAGAGCAGCTGAGGCTTTGCACTGTGGGAGGCCATGAGAGGCCATTGATGAAGGTGCAGCCTCAGTGGCAGTTGAAGGCCTAGGACTGAGAGATCATGCCAAGAAGTTGCGGCTTGGCACCATGAAGAGAGCTTATAAGAGGCTATTGGTGACAATGCAGCCCAGTTGCAGCAGAAGATCCCAGCATTTCAGAGATGCCAGTACCATGGGATGTCCACCATGATCAGCAGCAGTGGAGTGGAGCCAGCCGGAGCCTAGAAGACATGCTGTGTGTGCTGCAGAAGGCCTAGCTGGAGAAGAGCCCCAAGCCCTTTGGAGGAGCCCAGAAGATGGTGAGTGAATCCCAGACACTGGATGGTTGGAATTTGGTTTTGCTATAATTTGTTTGTGACCATGCCCTAATTTTTCCCTCCTGAAGTTAAAAGTGTTTTACTGGAATCTGCAGCTGAGAGACTTTGAATTTTAAAAGATTTTGAATTTTAAAAGAGATTGGTTATTTTAAAGGAACTGAAATTTTAATGTTTGAATTTGTAAAGACTGTGGGGCTTTTAAAGTTATTTGTGATTTTAATGTGAGATCTTGGAGATGAATAAGAAAGGAAGGGTTGTGGCTTAACAGTGATGTTTGTGTGTCAAGCTGACAAGGGGTCAGTTGTACTGTCTAGTTTTGTGTGTCACCTCGACACAAGCTAGAGTCATCAGAGTGGAAGGAGTCTCAACTGAAGAAATGCCTCCATGAGATCCAGCTGTAAGGCATTTCCTCAATTAGTAATCAGTGGGGGAGGGACCAGCCCATGGTGGGTGGTGCCATCCCTGGGCTGGTGGTCCTATAAGTTCTATAAGCAAACAGGCTGAGCAAGCCAGGGGAAGCAAGCCAGTAAGCAGCTCCCCTCCATGGCCTCTGCATCAGCTCCTGACTCCAGGATTCTGCCCTATTTGAATTCCTGTCCTGATTTCCTTCAGTGATGAACAGCAATGCTGAAGTATAAGTCAAATAACCCCTCTCCTCCCCAACTTGCTTTTTGGTCATGGTGTTTCATCACAGTAATAGAAACCCTAACTAAGACACTCTCTTCACAGAACTGTAAGAATGGATCCTTCTCCAGAGCCGCCTCCTGAGGCCTGCCGTCTCCTTAGGTTCCTGCAATGCTGTGGTCCTTCTGTCCCTGGCGTTAGTAACCCTTTCAACAAACTAATACCCCTCAACAATCCATCTCATTATCCCCATTGAATCCTACATCTGAAACCTATCAAAGGCACAGTCTGAAATTGAACTTATTTAGAAATTAGAGTATAACCAATAGAATTTTTCTCAATTTTTAAGAAAAATGAAATTTATAGGAAAATGAATCGCAAATGTACTATATTAAATGAGATGGAGCCCATGTTCTTTCTTACATGTAGATTCTACCTTATTGTTATGTATATAGGTAAAGGGGCTGAGAATAGGCGATGAAATTGGACAAGAGACCATGAGGGAAAGAGGAATTTTTGGCAGGGAGATCACATGTGACATGAAACTAGGAAGGAATCTACACGGAGGGGAGAGGGCACAAGGGACGGAGGGTAGGGAAAGAAAAAGGAAGGAAAACAAGAAATAATTTTTGTTTGGAAAGATGTCATAATAAGTAAGACCTATGCATTTAAAAACAGGAAATTAGAAATATCAAAATATTGGCTACAAAGGACTTCTCCCTACATTAATAAACAATCAGGGTCTGGGCATGGTGTTGAACACATATACCTATAATGAATATATGTATATTTATGTATATGTGTCTATATGTATATATGTATGTATATGTACACACACACACACATATAAAATAGAGACTTTGTCTCCATTGCCACCAGTACAGAGACTGAAGCTGGAGGTTGTAAGCTTGAGGACAGCCTGAATAACAATGCTAGGTGAGGGACATCTGAGCCACTTATCATGACTTTGTCTCAGAAAACAAAATTAAGACAATAGATAGTAGACATAGTTCTGTATGCTGATGGGAAATTTTGTCCCTCCATGAAGGAATGTACCCGGGGGAACTTCAATGGAAAAATGTAGGGAACGTGACCTGAATGTGACTCTTTGGGCACACATAGGTTGGGGGTTCATAACATCATCGTGTAGACTCTAGATCCCAGCCCCCTTTGCACAGTAGGGAAAATAGCTGGGTACCCGACATCTCAAGTTCATTCAGATCCTGGGTGATGCTCTGGGCTCACAACCCAGCCCTCTTCTACTTGGCTGGAGACCAGTGATTCTCAACCTTCCTAGTGCTGTGACCCTTTAACACACTTCTTCATGCTGTGGTGACCCCAACCATAAAATTATTTCACTGCTACTTCATACCTGTAATTTTGCTACTGTTATGAATTGTGATGTAAATATCTGACATGCAGGGTATCTGACATGTGACCCCCATGAAAGGATCATTCGACTGCCCCCGAAAGGGTCATGGCCCACAGATTGAAAACCACTGTTCTATACCAAAGAGCTTGAAGACCAAGAAAGTCCTGGGGCAGCTGATTTGTGCTAGGTTGAGGAGGGTGGGATTTGTCTCCAGGATTCAGTCTCCTTGCCTGGTAATGTCAGGATGTCATGACTTCTCTTTCTGCAGCTGTCACTTATGTCCCTGTGCAAGGCGTGAGGAAGTGAGACCTGTCCTGAGCACCGAGTCTCCCACACTTGTCTGTGTTCTTTTGGGACTGTGTTGCTCTGAATAACTTCTTTCTTTAGTGAAAGTATTAGTTTATAAATCTCTCTCTCTTTTAAAGCTGGATCATGTAGCTTAATCTGGCCTGCTATGGAGCTAAAAATGACTGTCATAGTTAGTTTTGATGTCAACTGGCTACAAATTAGGGTCACCCGAGTAGGGGACCTCACCTGAAGAAGTGTCCTGGTTGCCTTTACAGATGTGGGAAGGTCCATCCTGACTATGAGCCATACCTTCAGTGAGGCACGGCTCTTCTGGGACTGCTCCAACTGCTGAGGCAAGCACCCAGCCTCAAAGATGAAATACCAGGTTCTCAGTGTCCCGGATATGTTTGTGTCATCCTTGTTTTAAAGCTCACGTACTGAATCTCCTTTCCCTTGATTTTGTCCCTCTAGAGAACACTACTAAAAGTTTGTGGTGCTGGAAGTGTTTCTGGAGAGACCAAGCTGTAAGGTCCAGTCTCTCTAGTGAGCTTAGTGGAATTCAGAACTGGTTGTTCGGCTACATGGGCACAATAGTAGGTAAAGATGCTTTGGATAGTCGGCAGTGCACTGAAAATCCATGGTGTGCACTGTTTAAAGAGTTTATTGAGATAGAGAAATTTGATGACCCGGATTCGCCTTTTGTATAAGGAATTCGGTGACTCTTTATGAAACCTTTGAACATCAGTAGGCAAATAACAATGATGGGTGGTTTCCTTTTGCATCTTTGAACAAAGTCAGAGGGGGAAAAAGAGCTGAACAATAAAACTGACTTGTTCCAGATGCATATAAAGAGTCTAAAGTTTACTGAGTGCGCACTGGGAGAGAATCTTCTCTCCTGCAACCACAGAGCTCAAGCTGTAGAAAACAAACCCAAGCCTGGTTAACTGAGTTACAACACAAATTTATCTCCAACTTCATAGAGTATTGATTTTTAAGCACTGTAGCATATAGGCATGGATGTGCAGGCTGAAGTGCATGCAGTTTTCAGGCATGGTCATAGGCATGCAACTTTGAGCACTGCCATATGTAGGTGTGTACACAGTTGTTTACATCCATGCAATTTCCAACCACTGGCCATTGTAGGAGTTCAGGTACATGTTCACACATGGAATTTTCAAATTCTATCACATCAGTATTCATGCACAAGTTCACATGCATGCAGTTTCCAAGTGCTGTTATATGTAAGCATGTTTCTATGAGAGTTGCATATTTTGGCACAGATGCATGTATTGGTAAAGGTGCAAATTCCAAACATGGTCACATGTGTTGATATGCATGTGTTAACACACGTGCAAATTCTGAGCATGGTCACATTTTAACACATATGCACTTGTTGACACATGTACAAATTTTCATAGTGGCCTCATATTGTATTGTTTGTATGCTTTCACATGCATGCAGTTCTGAGCATGGTAACATGTTCATGCAAATGCACTTACTTGTACATGTTCAGTTCATGTCAGTGCAAATGCGTGCACATTTTAAGCATGGTCACATGTTGTCATATATGTGCTTCTTAACATATTTTCATATTTTAACAATGTTCCCATATTGGCACACATATATGCATTCATACATATGAAGTTTCAAGCATGATCACTAGTCTTTCAAATGCACTTGTTTACATGTGTGCAGTTCTGAGCACAGTTGCGTGTCAGCATTTATGCATGTGTTCACACATGGTCACATTCTAAGCTTGGTTACAGGTTAGCACATAGGTGTGTTTGCTCAGATGCATGCAAGTTTTGAGCTTGATCACAGTTAGGAACACATTTGTGTTTTGACATGTGTGCAACTTCTATTGTAGCAACATGCCACTGCATATCTTTGTGCTGATTTATGTGCAAGTCACATGTCAGCACATAGATGCATATTGATACATGTGCAGGTTCTGATTATGGTAATGTATTAGCACATCACACTTGTAAACACATCGAAAAATTCTAGGCCTCTCGTGTCATCACATATGCAAGGTCACCTGTCAGCACATATGCATGTGTTCACACACCTGCAAGTTCTGAATGTGGTCACATGTCGGTACACATGCACATGTTCACATATGTGCAAGTTGTGAGTGCACACACAGGTCAGTGTGTCTTAGTTACTTTTCTCTTTCTGTGATAAAACATTATGACAAAAGCTATTTACTTCTAAAAGAAAGCATATGGTTTGGGGCTTACAATTTCAGAAGAGGAGTCCGTGACTGTCATGGCAGAGAGTATGGAAGCAGACATAGTACTTGAACAGTAACTGAAAACTCACACCCTGAAACACTGCCACAAGGCACACACACACACACACACACACACAGAGAGAGAGAGAGAGAGAGAGAGAG
>LOJH01028470.1:0-17730 GCA_001685095.1 Ellobius talpinus | reverse complement strand
CGTTTTATTAAAATACATGATTGACAGAATACAGATAATTCTCCCGCACCACAACCCATATAGCTACAATCTCTAGTTATGGACTCTTCTGTGCTCCTTGTTGGCAGAGGCCACTATTTTGCTTCCCAACCACCCTGACTCGAAATAATCACACAGAAACTATATTTTTAAAAACACTGCTTGGCCAATAGCTTAAGCATATTTTTGGCTAGCTTTTATATCTTAAATTAATCCATATCTACTAATCTGTGTATCACCATGTGGCTGTGGATTACTGGCAAGGTTCTGGTGCCAATTTGTTGGGGGAGGCTGCTTTTTCATTCCTGGCTGCTTAGACCCAAAATAATCGCTCAGAAACTATATATTTGTAATACTGTTTAGCCAATAGCTTAAGTGTATTGCTAGCTAGCTCTTATATCCTAAACTAACCCATCTCCATTAATCTGTGCATCATCATGAAGTTGGGGCCTACTGGCAAAGTTTTGTCATGCTCCAGTGTAGCTGTCTGTCTCTGGCAACAGCTACATGGCTTCTCTCTGACTCCACCCACTTTCTCTCTATATATCTCTGTTTGGATTTCCTGCCTGGCTTAAAGTAAAGCCAGGCAGGAAATTCAATGTTAGGCCACTGGCCTAAAGTAGCTTTATTCAATAACCCATATAAGCAACACATATGCAGAAGGACTTCCCATACCAGCCCCTGATCCAGAGTAATGCATATGTTTCAAACAGCAGCAAAATACAGAAGTTGAGAGAAGCTTCGTAAAATCTGCCATAAAATTTGAAAGCATCCATTTATGTTTATTGGTTGATAAACAATGATGTTTATTGTCTGGATCAGTTGGAGATAGTGACTTAATCCCTTATAAAACTGTTAAAGATTTATGTAAAGTGTCCCATTCCTTTGCCATGTGTTTCTTTCTATGCTGTCTAATAAAAATGAATGAAGTCCTTCATCAGATAGAGGGAAACACACAGAGAAGGTGGACATGGGAAGCAGGAAGTAGTAAATTCAAATATGAACTTATTCTTTGTTAAATGACTGCAGATGCTTTTCTTTCTGTCCTAAATGCTACACTAGTACATAATTGGTAACTCAGAGTTAATCACCAATGCATTACAATCCATGGGAAGAAGCACCTTAAATGCCTTAAATGTGGGTGGCTTTATTCCACATGCTCAGAACTGGACTGAATAGAAAGGAGAAAATGAGCGAAGCATGAAAATTCATCTCTTGCAGCTTCCTGACTGTGAATTTAATGTAATTAGTTACCTTGTGCTCCTACCACTATGTCATCCCTGACACAATAGACTCAAACTGTGAGAAAAAAACCCAGGTTGCTTTTGTAATGCATTTTTGCAGTAATGAGACAAGTAACTAATGTAACATCAGAGAAATAATTTTTCTCTCTGCCTGAGAGGATCATCCTATAAACCTCATTCCCATCTCCAGTGCTAGGTGAATTTCTTATACATATCTTTGTGACTAAATTTCATAATCAGTCAATGGGAACAGTAACATTAGAACATTAAGGCCAGAGTCTACAGTAAGAAATATACTTGCTATTATTAGCCTGTTCATGAATGTGTAACAAAGATAGATGTTAGATAGATATACAGATACATACATACATACATACATACATACATACACACATACATAGATAGATACATAGGTAGATACATAGAATTTCCACATAACTCAAGTGCAAGTCTTATGAAGTAATAACATTTCTACTCTATTTCACTGAAAAAGAGAGAGAAAATGAGGTCAATCTTTTAATACTAAATTAATTTTACAACTATGGTCCTACAGTTTGACAAACACTTCAATATAGTAAAATATACCATTGTTCAGAACCACAATGATAAGAAGTATCATCCTAGATGTAACAATTAGCAAAAGGAATTCTCAAAGTACCAAACTGTAGGACTACATTGGCACACCCTGCAAGTCAACTCTTTTCCTCTATATATGCTCCATATAGCTTTTTTCACCATACTTCAATGCCCCTTTGAAAAGGTGATATTTTGATTTTGCTTCATTTTGCTCTGTTCTTTTTTTCAGACTACCTACAGTAGTCAACTCATATTCTGACGTCATTCTGGACTACAGTGACATGGCAAGTTTTTGAGGCAGAAAATGAAAATCTTAATTTGCTTGGCTTTGAGTGGAAACATCTTTGAAATTTATTCAGAGCAAGAGCCAGGCAAAAGGGAAAGAATATGCACTGTAAATGATCAAAGGAATAGAACATGAATTGAATTAATATTTCTTCAGGACATAGGATTCTCTTCTTATGAATAAAATCTTTTGAGATCAGGTAAGTAGTTGTAAGCATTCTTCTCTTTTATTACTTTTTATGATACTTTGCTTTGAATATTTAGTTTTATATTGGCAGTGACTGGTGAACAGCATAAGTACTCTATGTAGTACCACCTTGTTGGGTAAATTCTATTCAGCACATTACCTTTTTTAGTATGAACAACTGATGGAACAAGATCACCTTTGCTACTCCATTTGGTTCAATCATTTAATAATTTCCCTTGACCATCTTACAGGTTCACATGCTCATTCATGCATTTATTGTCCATATGTATGGTTCCTGATTACATGGAGACTAGAAAGTGTCATTCATTTTAAGTGACTACTTTTATGAAGTCATGAAAACAGTTAGCTAAATAATGCCAAATAGCAGGTCAAAATTCAAAATGACTCAAAGAAAGAGGTTGATTAAACATACCTATGGTTTGAGGAAACTTGGACATAAATTGACAAACCATTTTGATTTGCTTAAATTGACCAGTCAAAGGTTTCCCTGCTTGTTATTCTGGTGAAATTTTATCATGCAACCTAAGTGAGCTAGCTTATGCAGAGCCTTCCTGTCATGCACCATTTAAACTGACTCTGTCTGGGTCTGAGTGTCTTGTCTGAAAAATATTTCAGTTAGTAAGAATGGAGAGAAATAATGTTTTTATTAAGATGACTATCTTGCCTGCATTTCTCTGTTGTTGTACTATATTAGCTTACTTCTTTGACCAAATAAATTTGTTTCTTGCATAAACTGGTTGGCCAATTCAATCTAAGTTGAAATAAATATGACATAGGAAATTCTGAGTATAACTTATTGAATTCTAAAAGTTACACTTCTAATCACTTATTTAAAAAAGAAAAATGAATGGACTCTGTTTTTGAGTTTACCAGAGCAACAGAAACAATAGGAACAAGATGAATGGACAGAGCAATAGAGAGGTAGAAACAGTATCAAGATTTTTAATCATCAAGATGAAGACCATTGAGAGAACATAGTTCCTGAAGGAGTTTGAAGGTCTAAGAATCAGAACAATTGACAGTCAAAGTTCCAGTGAATCTCTGATCTCAAGAGGAAACAATGTTTCCATCTGAGTCCAAAGACCAGGAATAACTAATATCTTACCACAGGGGAAGAGGTGTTACCTCTTAACCTTTTTTTTAAACTTTTTTTTAAAAAGGCTTTTTTTTAAACTCAGGTCTCCAACACTTTAGAGAGGGCATTCTAATTAACTCAATATACCCACTCAAATATTAATTTTATCTAGAAACACTATCATAGATTACACTCATAAAAATGCTTAACCAAGTGTCTGGGCATTCCATGACCCAAGCAAGTTGACATGTAAAATAAAATAGCTCACTCTCTCTGGTTGTTTTTCTTCTGACGTTTAGTGGAACCTTGTCCTATTATCTCTTAATGACATTATACACATAAAAAGACCTGGCTTCATTTGTAGCTTCAGTCTATAGCAGGTTAAATGTCATAATATAATAATGGGGTGTGAAGATATGCTTTATCTCTACTTACCAGAATTCCTGAAATTCCAGCTGAGAGTTATTTGGGGATAAAGCAGTGCAAGTGACAATCACTAAAATGCAAATGGCCATGGAAGGCAAATACACTCTGGATGTAGATTTATTTTAGGAGTTGCTTGGTGATTTAAAGAAGTTCCTTTGAAAATGGAAAAAACAGAAGAAGAAAATGTGGGGAAAAATCTAGGTAATAGCATGCTTACAGGCATTGGGGATGTAATTTTAGAGGTAACTGAGCAAAGTCAGCAACAAAGAAAATGCATATGAAGTTAGAGAAATTATAGGAATAAGTGGCAGAGACTTAAGGGCGTGTACTAGTATAATTTTTTCTGAACTAGTTCTGATAATGTGATGATAAAGATCAAAACTGATGAAAAATAATGAGTTGATGACACTTGCTATGGCTCATTTCTTTTGCTTGGTGAATAATAAAGATGAAAACAGTAGCTTTCCATCCAGCAATGACAATAGTATCAATCTGGCCACTCCTATGCAAATCAACTTCTTTTCTTAAACATTGTCTGTCTTCCAGCCACTGTCACCTCACCCACTGTCTCCCCAGCACTACAGTCCCTCTTAAGGCTCCATTATATTTGAAGTTTATGACAAACAGAAAAATCCCCCTGGTTAAGGCAATCTAAAGAAAGTGCTCATCATTTGAGATGGGAGGAGCACACAGTAAAATTGTCCAAAACCATGAAGCATTAATGAAGCAGGAGGAGGTTGTTCCAGTGGATATATTTAGTGTTTGTTTCATTAATCATTAGCCAAACACCAGCACTGTGTAAGACCCAGCATACCCTACCCAGAAGACCTACCACAAGTATAAATAAATTGTACTTTTTACATCTTTTCTGGCCAAAGTAGAATGTTTTTCAAGTGGTCAAATGATATTAATTATCTACAACAAAAGGAAGTGTGTTCCTAAATGGACCAAAACATAGAATTCAGATTAATATATTACTCAGAATGGATTCCCAATGAGCACTAATAGTCATTATAACTGCTGCAGCAGAGACTATCTAGGTAAATACAGCAATTAGTTTGTGCTCAGTGGGAAGAAGCCCTGTGTGCAAAATGAGAAGTATGTGTATCTTTTTCTTTCAAAAACAATTTAGAATAATAACAAAATGGGATATGAAGTAAGAAAACAGTAGGCCCATTGAGCTATTCAGGAAATCCACTTCAATCCATCTTGGACTCCATAGACAGATTATGGAAAAGAACATTGAGGCAGCAGTTATAGGTAGCTATTGAACCAGTAAAGAGCCTAAATTAATATGAAGGTTTAAGATTATACAGTAATAAAGTTGGAAATTGTCTCTGGTTTCAATAAAGGCTCATTCCAGCAAACACATTTTCATGTTTACCTTTTTCAAATTTTGGTCTATGCTCTGGTAATACACATCAAACAAGGAGACAGACATTACTTAAAATGTCTCTAAATAATGCTATTTTTGAGTGTCTATTGATTACTAGATAGGATGTTCTTAGAGAATAATAATCAGTAAGAGGAAGATTTTGCCTTTATAATGAAATGGGAAACATAAATATGTTTAAATATATTAATAAACATAAATGTAGAAAAATGAATGACTAAATCAACTACCCCACCCAAATTTTTCTTAACAACTGAACTTAATTTCTCTCCTTCCTGTTAACTTCTATGCTAAGGACTGTGTCACACACTTTGTGCTTAATTATGCACTATTTTACAATGTCATTGTCCAATGAAAAAAGATACATTCATTGAAAATTAAGTGCAGAAAATTCTATGAGACCCAGCTCGTATTTTCAGTGTCAAATAGAAGAAGACAAAGTATTTGAGAATCATGATCTCTAGGAAAACTCAGTAGTTGCTCCCATAAAGAAGACTGCAGAAACTGTTTTGGACTTGTGAAGTTAGCTGTCTCTCTGATTAACTAGTGAAAAACTACAAGAATTAATGAGATCTGTATTATGATAGATGCTCAAAAAATGTTAGCATCCTCTTGACTGATAAGGCCTAAGAATCATCTAACACTGGGTTGCCTTAGATACCTTTTAAGTTTTAGAAAAATATTTTCTATTATATATAATGTATATTACAGAAAATGGAAAATAATGTTTTATATATTATATATACATATGCATATATCTGCTTGTTGTACCAAAAGTTTTCTCATTGTTTTATAGGCCAGAATACCTACTTTGAGTAACACAGTTCTGGGTCTTCAATGAGAGTACTATAATTTTTTCTTCACTTTAATACTCATAGTAGATGAAGGCCATTTGCAAACGAACCACCACCCTCTAAGACAGTTATTCTCAACCTCTGAGTTATGACCTATTTGGAAGGCAAACAAACCTTTGACATGGGATGCCTAAGACCATAGAAAAACACAGATACTTATATTAAAATTTATGACAGTAGCAAAATTACAATTATAGAGTAGCAACAAAAGTAATTGTATGGTTGGGGGGTCACCAAATATGAGGAACTATATTAAAGGGTTGCAGCATTGGGAAGCTGAGAACCACTGCTCTAGGACTTTCTACTACCAGTAGGCAAGATATGACTGGGCAATTTAGTGCTAAAGACATGTTTCATTCCTTATATTTTACCATCATATTATTAGGGATCCAGTATTCCAAGACAATAGTCCATGGTATGTGCTTTCAGAAACTCATTTCCATGTTAGCACAAGTTGTCAACTCTCCAAGTATCCCTATCCTACCTATTAACTCTAACCTTGACTGTGCCAATAAGAAATCTCAATATTCTTTCCTACAACTACTCTTTCCATCCAACAGTTAAAATTTCCTGTATCAACTCTTTATTGCACTAGAATAAAAAATCAAATAGTAATACATGGTGGTCAGTTTGCTATTAGTCCACTGTGCCATCAGGCTGCAGGGGTACTAGGTAAGGTCCTTCTGCAGGCTGAACAAGCAGGGATATGCCTGCATATCAAGTTGACTGATTAAATGCTTATTAATTAGCATCTTAAGGTTAACATCAGAGAAAAGCTACAGCCTATGAACAAAGCTTGTGATTCATGATTTCCTCCTTTTAGCTTTATTGCTATTACCTCACAGGAGACCACTGTAGTAAGATAGTTAAGCACTGAAATGCCAGTTGAATAAGTAGACTTAAGAGTTCATTATGAAGAGACTTAGAGCATGCTTGAGAAACAAATTCTAATTAACCGAATGCAAAATTAAATCCAAACACAACAGGAGCAGCACAATTAATTGCAGACATCTTCTTTCCCTTCAGCTTCAGAGTATCAGCTACAATGACCCTCTTTCTTCCTTAGTTGTTTACCTGTAATAAAATCTTGTTGGATGCACTTAGTGGTGATTATCTGACTTCAAGGATTATACCGTGTCTGGGTATGCAGATGGTAATCATCTTTATCTATGACCCTGAATTCACACCTACCTTACGAGAACTACCAGATTATTAGTGTCTGTTCTGCCTTGAAATCTCAATAGTAATAAAGAGTGCTTTCAAACACTTGATCAGTCCTCAAAACAATCCTCACACAGTATGTTTTATCTAGCCTCATATTTTATTAGCACTGATATTGTGTGGGAGTTCAATGCTTGAGTTGAATGAGCCAAGGAGTGGCCTTTTTTCTGTTTCCTATGTTGAAAATGACTTAAATAATTCAATTGAAATTTGGTAGCTTGAGGTATTTCCTTAAGGGATTTTAGTTTCAAATACCAAAGGCTATGTCAATATGCACAAATTAGGCTAACTAAAATCAAAGAACTAACAGGAACTTGAATTCATGCAAGTGAAATGTTGTGAATAGAAAGTAGTAGAGACAGTCTTTGTACATGTCAAAAACATAGTTTGACTAAATTGTTGATCTAATGGGACATTTTATTAGATACTGTAAAGGCACAATTAATGCCCATATCATATTTTTCTTTCAAAGGGCAAAATCACAGAAAAGAATACATTATGAAAATGGTAATATAGCCTTTATCAACATGCGGAGTATATAGAGGCATTAGTAAATAATTATTTATCTACTAACATGTCAAAATACCTCTTCAAAATTGCAGCCAAACTTCACATCTTCTCCAACTCCTGCTCTATTATCTCTTGTGGGGAAGCTTAGTCATATTTACATGGAGTCAAAGTAAACTTGTCTTTGGTTTATTGTTGTTGTTTCTAGAAACATTTCATTACCACTAGCTGAGTTCAGCCACTTAGTATTTCATATGTCAGCACTTTCTGGTTAGGTTTTCTATTAAACTTCATGGAGAATCAAATAAAATTATCAACTTTTTTTCTGGAAGAAAACCACCATAGAATATAATATCAATATTTCATTTCAGGAGAGCCATAATTTACCAGGTCTTTAATATTGTAACTCTTGCAGAATGAAGAAAGGTCAGACTTCTATCCCTAAATCACCTTTATGATAATGACAGTTTTTTGTTCTTCTCCAATGTTGTGAAATCAATCCCAGACATACAGAGGTCAACGTTTTTGTTATTTAATGTTTGGGTATGATTTAGATGCCCAATTCCCTAGTTCTATCTAATGCCTTCTATAGTATATTTCTGAAAACCTCAGGCAATAAAATTTTAAAATCAAATGCATTTGGAGTGTATTTCCTCAGTTTCTCCTCACTGAATGCCATAAAAAGAAGGAATGTATAACCACCACTCTGAACTCTGTACTCAGAAAAGGTATTAAATAAACTGAAAATGAGAGTTATGGGTAGGTGAATTATTAAGAAATGTCTAGAAACCAGGATGTTATCCAATAACAGTAACTTATATTTAAATAACTTTGGGTTAAATAAGCAATTCTGCATTAGGATGCCACATATGTATACTATTCACTACATGGGAAAACTCTAACTTTATCATACTTATCACATCTCAAGACCTACCAAAATGAAGAAGATTTCATATGTCAGTGGTTCTTAGACTTATAAATAAATTATTTAAATCTCAGATGTTATCTTCAGCTATTATGAATTGGCTAATCTGGAAAGCTATAAAGTAACATGTTTAATATATTGCTTCAAAGTAAGTCCAATGTAGGTAGATGTCAACTAGTCATGCTGAAAGATATCAGAAAGCATAATGAATATATTATTTTGCAATAAAGTTCATTGACTATCATTGATGGCAGAAATTTGGTCATTTGGATTTTAAAACACAGGATTATCATAGCATCCATTATGCTAAAATAAGGAATTGTTTTCTTTTGACACCAGAGCCTATTGGAAAAATAGCATTAAAGTGACTGGAAAGGGAAACTAAATTCTACTATGCTGCGTAGAGTCCATCCTATTGTTTCCAATAGGCTATACGCTTGTTAAAGGTGCAATCGCATCTGAGAAACAAGTTTCAAAGAAAATGTTTGATAAGGTACTCACTAGCAAGACAATGGCAACATGTCAGAATTGCATACACACTCGGGAATCATGAAAGTTAACTTACATGTTTCATCTCCATGGCTGATCTCCATTCAGTTCCTATTTAAGTGACCCTCACATTTATTTAAGGAACTATTGTCTTCCATTTGTTTTCACAATCTTATTTCTTTTGTTTTGTTATTTAACTTAATTACATTTTAAATTTTTTTAAATAGAGATTATAATTGCATAATTGCTCTTCTTTCATTTTCCTTCCAATTCCTACCATGTTCCCCCCCTCTCATATTCGTGGTCTCTTTTCCTTTATTGCTGTTACAAGCACACCTATACATAAATACAACCTGCTCAGTCTGTATAATGTTACTAGTATGTGTATGTTTTCAGAATTGACCATTTGATATTGCATAGCCCATTGGTGAGTCGTTGCCTGGGGAAGACTCTCTCCTGTCCTCAGCATTCCTTAGTCGCTTGTAGTTCTTTGTTTATTTCAGGGGCCTTGTGATATTTCCTCCTCCATATTAGCATGTCTATAATCTTATTTCTTGGTTAGTATTTTAAGTTCCAGACTGCCCAACTTCTACTGTAGCATGTGTTAGAATGATACAGCTAATAATTAAGAATTTACTTGATCTCTTACCTCATTCTCTTACCAGCTAATAATCTTCCATAATGTTCCCTGTTCCTCTCTTTAATAATGCATAACATTTTACCAAGACTTTTCCCTCAAATAATAACTTTTGGACATTTCTTGTGTTTAATTTACCTTCCATGTCAAAAAGGGAATGCAGAGGCCCTCAATACCCACAGACAGTAGAATGGCAAGCTCATCCTCCATTGCCAATTCTTGGTCCCATCTATGGCTACTAATAAATATGTTCAGAGGACACGTTGTTCAAGCATTTGGGACACTAGCCTCAACACTTTGGGTCCAGGTTGTAAAATCACTACTACTTTAATTTTTTTCCTCCTCACAAAGTCCAGTGATATTTTTAAACTCCATAATTTCCTGTGGGATTATTTAAATGATCATAACTTTCCAAATGGTTGTTCATTCCACCTACCTGGAACATATTCATAACTAACCTTATAATGTAAATGTTCATGCTCTTTCAGGTAAATATTAGTATTTTCTAAATGAAGAAGAGGTAGAAGTGGGTGTCCATGAATCATGTCCCCTTAAGCTTTTCCCTTACTTTTCCTTCACCCATACTGGTCTTGTAAGAAGTCATACAATCCTTACATCCTCTACTGGATACTGTAAAATAAATGAGCATAGGTTTCTCAGAATGATTCTTAGTGATGTTTAAACAGCATTTGCATTTTATGAAACCCACTTGATAGATGAAATTAAGTTAAAATAAACAATTGACTATATTCAAAAATTCAAGCATGCTTTGGGTAGAGACATATAAGTTTGTATGACTGTATACCCAAAGCAGTGTGTTTCCATTAAAGGGAGACAAAAATATCAATAAGAACAAGTGCAGCTTATGAGGAAACATTGTAATACTGGGAACCATAGCAGGTACTTTATCTCGCATATTTCAAGGTCCACAGCATCCACACCAGGCACCTAGGAATATTCCCAGTTTACAGATGATAAAATCCTAGTCATGGAAGCTAAATGGGACATCTATGGAGAAAACTAGAACATATTTCACTAGCTGTAAAGCTTATTTTCACCATCTAGTGCAACACTGAAGCCTCTCAATGTAATGTCTAAGAAACATTTCCTTGAAATGCCATGTTTATCATCAGTAGAAACAATGTAGCAGTAAGGCAAGGAAATTTGAAAGTAAAATGTGAGCCAAGAAGCAGTGGGCAAAAGCTACAACAAGCTGGCTGTTTCAAAGCAAAGGAATTCAGTGTGTGGCATATCTTTTCAATGCTGAACCACCCAAATGCTCTCTAATTAGCAGTAGTGGAGATATTTTGGGTTTAACTTTCGAGATGAATGTGAAAACTATGGGTCTAGTATCGCAACACAGCTGTTTCAAATCCCCTGAGGAAGGACATTGAGAGAGAAGGTGGGCATAGTGGAGATTTTGCCAGATGGTTCCTTTCCACATTAAAGTCTTCTCAGCATATTTCGTTTGTTTAACCTCATCCTGTCTGGTACCTCAGAAGAGATAGTTTTATTCAGAAGACCATTTTTCCTTTACAGTTATGTTGGGTTTGGCATTTCAGAGGATACTGTTGTATGTTCGGGTTTCATTTTCAAACCATGTTTATTTTCTTCTAGTTCAGGGAAACACTTTCCCAGAGAAGGGTGTTTGTTCCTGTAGTCTGCCCCTTATTTATTCATGGAAGTTCTGAACCTGAAGTGAGAGTCTCTCACTCTCTCTCCTTATTAGTCTTACTCCTTTCTTCTGTCTCTGTGTTCTTGGCATTCCCTGCAGTTCTGAGTCTTGTGCTTTATAACCCATAATGACCTTTCCTTTTCTCTCTCCTAGGACATTTGTCCTATTTGCTTTGTCTTGAAGTCTTCAAGTTATCACCTACCCTGAACTCCTACTTTCCAGGAAGCATTGGTTTCATTTTCTACGTGAGAATGATTCCTGGCTGAAGCCCATACTTCTTGCAAGTTTCTATTTTAGAATATTGCCAATATTCCTTCCCCCTTCATTCTTAACCTTAAGTTTTTAAACCGACATTGAAGGCTGTGCATTCCTATATTAATTCTATACTCTTGTGTTTTGCAAACTACCAAAGGTCTTTAGTTGTCCTACTGAGCTACTTCCAAATGCCTTATTTTGTGAAAAAAAAGTTTAGGGGTAATGGATAAGGAATCCCCACTTAGGAGAGCTTCAATAATAGCATTTCCATTTGATTTGTTTATTGTATTGAACTTCACAGAAATTTTTTTTCTTAAAATTGGCAAAATGAATTACAATATATAGATCTAACTTTTATTGCTAACATAGATTTAGGAACTCTACCTCTAACATTCAATAATCCATAGTACTGGTATCAACAGCTAACAAGCTATATATTATTCTGTGAAGAAGTACAAGACATTAGACAAAAAGATTACTTCGTCTCCATGCTGTCAGCAGTTAATATTGTTGAATTTGAGGTTTAATTAAAGAATTAAATGCTAATAAATCCTCTATCATTTGATAGATGATAAAATAGTACAAATGTAATAAAGGCCTTAGGGATTCGTTTCCGTAGCCAGCCAAGGTACTACTGTTTGAAATGTTACAGAAAAGAACTTTGAGTAGTCATATCAACCCAGCTATATAATAATCTAAATGTCCTCCTACAAGAACTTCCCTAAGCCTGGGGCAAAAAGAAAATGGTAGTATGAATGCTAAGGAAATCACTGTGGCTACACATTTTTTTCAGAATAAAATAAAGTGAGGTTAAATGGATTCAGGGCTTCAGAGAAGATAATATCTGTAGCCTTTGGTTCTTAAAGTCTGAAATGACTGAACCTCAGTCTTCAAATATGTCTGATGCTTCTGTTGAATGTTCAAGAGACTTCAGTGACTGAGGTGTATGCCACCATAAGAGTTCCACTTAATAAACACACAAGGTGGTGTTGCTCCCAGGGTTAGTGATGTCTGATTTGATTCCAGGAAAAATCCTCAGAAAGTTAGGAATTCATCTAGCTGCAAAGAACAAAACTTCTTTTAATATAAATTATAGAAAATCCTTTATCTATCTTTTCTTTTGTATACAACTATTTAATATATACAATGCAAGTATGTCTGCATTTATCTGTAACTTTTCAAGCCTATTCTCAGAGTTTCTACTCATCACAGGTTTTAAGACTATAATGATTGATTATGGCTTGAATTGAAGATTAATTACAAACTGGACTAGTGACCAAACTCTGCTTTTGATTACTATGTGGCATTCAGTAAGACCCTTAAACATCTTGAGCTTTATTTACATTTAGAGCCAGAAGACATAGAGAAATGTACATGGATGTCAACCTAGAATACTTTACCTACCAAAACTATCAGCCATAGTTTAAGAAAGAAAATCATTCCATGATACAAACAGGCTAAAAGAATTTGTGTCCACCAGTCCTATGGATACAGACTACTGGAAGCAATATTTCAGAATGAAGAGAAAAATAAGCATAGCTAATACACTCTAAAAAAGATAACAAATTACTATAATTATTAAAATAAAGTACAATTAAAACACAAATAGCAAAAAACACAAAATAACTGTTATCAACACACATTTTTCAATGATAGCTTTAAATATTAATAACACCAACTCATTAATCAAAAGAAACAGGATAGCTGAATGGATTAAGAAATAAAATCAATCTTTATGTTGTCTGCAAGAAACTCATCTTAACTTTAAAGTCAGCATTTCCTTAAAGAAAATTAAAGGAAAAGTAGTCCAAAAAATGGGGCCAAGAAGTAAACAGGTCTTGCTCTCTTAATATCTGACAAAATAGACTTTAAACTAAAATTATACAGAAGTCATAAAAATTAACAAACACTTGAAAAAATTCAAATGGATCAAAGGCCTCAAGGTGAAACCAAAAACGCTGAAAATGTTAGAAGAAAGTGTAGGCAGTACTTGACATGATACAGGTATAGGAAAAGATCATCTGAAGAGTAAAGCATTTGCCCAGGAAGTGAGGCCAGTAATTTACAAATGGGAACTCATAAAGCTAAAATCTTCTGCATAACTAAGCAAACAATCAATTGAGTGAAGAGGAAACTCACAAAGTGGGAAAAAATCTTTGCTAGCTATACATCTGACAGAGGATTAACACCCAGAATATATAAATAGCTCAACAAAGAGTCAAGAAAACAAATAATCCAAGCTAAAAATTGAGTTATGGCTCTTAACACAATTCTCAAAGGAAGAAATAAAAATAGCAAATAAATATCTTAAAATGTCCATCTTCATTAGTAATTATGGAAATGAAAATTAAAGCTATTTTGAGATTTCCTCTCAGCCCAGTCAGAATGACTAAGATCACAAAGCAACTGAGAACAAATGCTGGCAAGGTTGTGGGAATGGGGAAAATTCATACAGTGTCAATGGATTGCAAACTGGTACAGCAACTCAGGAAATCAGTGTGTAGCATTCTCAAAAACATAAAAACAAATCTAAATTGTGACCTAGGTATACCACTCTTTGGCATATGCCCAAAGAGTCAACAGCTCGTTCCACAGACACTTGTTCAGCAATGCTCATTGCTTCTCTATTTACAATAGTTAGGAAATGGAGACAACCTAGATGTCCCTTAACTGAAAAAGTTGATAGTGACAGTGTGGTACATATACACACTGTAATATTACTCAGCTGTAAAGAAACAATATAATGAAAATTACAGGAAAATGGATGGAATTAGAAAATATTATGTTGAGTGAAGTTACCCAGACTTAGAAAGACACATGCATGTTCTCTCTCATCTATGGCTCCTAGCTCCAAATCTATAGAGATGAGTATATAACCCAGAGTAACTGTAGGATCTAGGAATGTAAAAAGGGACCATGAGCACAGGTACAACAGCAGGATGCAAGTGATATGAAGTAGAGAATGGGAAACGTGGATAGAGGGGCTTTAATTGGGGAGGAGAGAGGGAAGACAATACAGAAAGAGAAGTATTGAGGAGTAATAACACCAAGGATGCCTGAAAAAGACATAGAGAAACATCATTCTATATATACATCATATATATATATATATAAACTTTTATCACTTGGGGATGTAATACTATGTCACAAAATCCTTCCGTTGCTGGTCAGGGGAGTACAAGAGACCCACAAAATAATGTAGGCTATTGCAATTGCCATTGGTTGCCTCCCAACTTTTGAAGTTAAGTCCCTACTATTGAAGACACCATGTACTTCAGACACAGGGCTTGAAGGGATAATGATGGATGGCACTCAAAATCTCCTCTCTGAGCATGAAATTTTATGGTATCAAAAGGTGATACACAAGCAGCTAAGGAAGAAAAGCAGTTAATTGTCCTATCTAGATGGAATGCCTATGAACCACAACAGTAGCCAGCATGGCAAGATGTCCCTAAAGCAATAATAGTGGCATATATGTTGGTAGGCCCCAACAGCTGTCTTGTTGGACTCAAGGCCCATGTAGTAGTAGGAAAATCATGCCTGACTGTATGTGTGTAGTGAATCATGGATCTCGGAGAAGAGATATCATCACATTACTAGACTAGCATAATTTTTAACTGCATTATACATACTTAACCTTATATCAACAGTGTGGACCTAAACCCCTCATCAAAGAAGCTTCTCTTTGCATCATAATGAGACCATTACAAAATCCACAACTAGTCAACATGCAGACAACTGACTGGGAGTCCTGCAACAAAGGTTAGGGAATATTATAGAAGATGAACAGGAAAGACTGGAAGACTTAGAAGACTGGAAGGACAGGAAGTTAGCTAAAAGATTGTGTCTTCTAGTTATGACATGGAAACTATATACAGCAGCATAGCTGCCTAAACAAGACCTAAATAATTCTAACATCAGTTGACATTCAGTGTAGATGGGGGAAATCTCATGTGGCCCTACCCCTAGATGTAAAGCTATAAGCAGTTAACAACTGCTGAGAGAGGTAGAACTAACCTTTCCCAGAGATGAGCCCCCAGTGGTAGCCTAAGTACATGCAGGCCACACTGAACTAGCTCATCAGATTGTATTTATATATTGTAATTATGTATACTAATAATTTGTTTTGCTTTTTGAGAATGTGACATAATTATATCATTTACCCACTCCCGTCCCTCCCTTCTAACCTTCCCTTTGCTTTTTCAAATTTGTGGCCTTTTTTTTCATTCATTTTAATTTAAAAAATATTGTGACATTTTAGCAACAAAATAAAGTGCTCCAAGCAAAAATGATGCATTTGACAATCTAAATGTTCCAGTCAGAGCTTTCACTTGGAGCAGTAGTTGACCAACAGCTCCAATTTCTGTAGCCACTATGCCATTTGTGGTAACACATGCTTCCCTGAGACATTAAGCATAGTAGAATTTCTATGCTAGGATGTGGGATTATTTAAATGGGCATCTGTAGCTCCAGATTCCTCTGAGTTCCTTTATACATCATATTCCTTTTCTTCTCACCCCCTTCTGATCTGCATTGCTTATTTAGGTTCTTGATGCCCTTGCTTGTCTTCTCCTACTCATCATTTAAGGACATTGTATCCCACATGCTCTAATTTCATAATGACATCTGGTCCTTAAAGGCACAAATTGACATCAAGGGAATGATTATATCAATGATATTAAGAGACAAATTAGAATGAGGAAGTTAAGATGTCACCATTTGCTCAAATGTGATTATGACCATGTAATGTTAATTTAACTTGTTTTAAAGGATGAGAATGATACCTCTCTTAGGGGTGAGTTTTTCACTTTGATTTTGTATGCAGAAAAGACACTGCTGAGGAGCAGGAAATGGAGATATACAGATCCAAGACTACAAAGTAGTAAGTAGATAAGGAAAACTAACAAGTCCAAAGAGATGATCTACAACATGGACACCATAGTTAATAATTCAAATTATTATTAATCTAAATGCTCCAGTCAGAGCTTTCACTCAGAGCAGAAGCTGACGAACTGCTCCAATTTCTGTAGCCACTCTGCCATTTGTGGCAACACATGCTTCCCTGAGACTAAGCACAGTACAATTCCTATGCTAGGATGTGGGATTATTTATAAAGTCTATATTCAAGACTTTTACTAAATTAAGTAAATTAAGACTGCTCTTGCCACAGGAGGATAACTATGTAAAGTGATGTTTAAATTAAATACGTTAAATATGTTTATCACATAAATATTTAAATATGGTAACTATTTTATCATATAAACATTTTATAAAACTATGCTGTACAGCAAATATATAACATTTAGATTAAAAAAATAATATACATGCTGGCAAGATGGTTTAGTGGATAGGATAAAGATACTTATTGCAAAGTCTGACAACCTAAAGTGTGTCTACAGGGCCTGCATGATAGAAGGAGAAAACCAATTCTCTTACCTCTATACAAGCAATATGACACACGTGTATATACATGAACACAGAGACATGCACATCCTTACAAAACATATAAATAAAATGTATTTTTAAATATGTTAAGAATAATATAAAAATAAAAGCTACACACGAGGTTCTGTTTGAGCTTGCTCAAAAATAACTAGAAGATAAAGACACTGAGTACGACTGCTTATTTTAGGAGATCTGCAATAAAATAAGCAGAGTACTGGGGTGGAGGCTGGGGGAGGATGCTGAGTAAATGTTGAAAATTTTAACCTGGAAAAAATTACTGCATGATTGGATGATGATAATAATGATCTCTGAGAAATCTTGAATTCTCAAGAGAAATAATAGCTAATTTCTATTTAAAAAGTGAAGGTGCATGCATGCATGATAGAAGATAAGTTTGGTTACTAGAAGTTTGACAGAAATTAGGTTTTGAAAAGAGGAGGGGATTCTCAGTCAGCTCTCCTTGTCAGCCACATTCAGAGAGTCTGGGTTGATCACAT
>LOJH01028469.1:1068-14144 GCA_001685095.1 Ellobius talpinus | reverse complement strand
CCCTTCTCAATCCTCTAATCTCTTTCTGCTTCCTCCTTCATCAAATTAGGGAGGCCAGGTGGAGTTTCAGTGATTACATTGAGTGTTCAGTTAGGTCGTTCCTGCAGATTCAGGACTTAACATCTTCCAGGCAATTAGAGAAAACAGAAACCGCTGCCTCCACCTCATGGACACTCAATATCTGGAAGGTTGTGACTGTCAATCAACAACCCCTGCCACTAAGCTCCCTACTCTCTGTTAGTCCCCCCGCCCCACTGCCCCAGTAGGGTCTTGCTATGTAGCCCAGACTGGCCTTCTCTTCCCTCAGTCTCCCCATACAATGTGATTCCCACATGAGCCAGTGGGGCTGAGGGAGGTCCCAGCAGCCACATTTCGGCTGCAGATCCACGTTGAAGAACAGGGCTGGATCATTCTGGAAATCAAGTCTGTGGATGTACTGGTTGTACAGCATCAACTATATTCTCCATGAATGGTTACCTGATACTGGAGGGCTTTCCTTAAATAGGTTCTTTAAAGATGGTATGTATGGGGCTGGAGAGATGATTCATCTGTCAAGAGTACTTGCTACTCGTGCAGAACTGGGTTCCCAGCACCCAGGTTAGGCAGCTCACAACTGCCTCTAACTCCAGCTCCAAGCAACCTGGTCCCCTCTTATGGCCTCCATAAGGCACTATGCACCAGGGGTGCACATCCATACAGGCAGACCGTTCCTAAAATGAAAATAAATCTTGTTTTGTTTGTTTGCTTTCTCAAGACAGGGTTTCTCTGTGTTATGGACCACTCACAGGTTTTATCATTATTTTTCACTCGCCATCTGTTATGGACCTTAGATGTCCATACATTGTCTTGTCCACATTGAATGAAGCGATCTCACGGGTGGAAACCGTGCAGGTTAATCTATGACAAACTATATAAGTGATCAACCCCATAAAGCACTGCGATTATGTTGTGTTTGGTCATTGGAATAGTTCCCGGTGCTTTTAGAAATGCCCCCTCTCAGAAAAAGGAGGGAAAGCAGCAAAATGGACGCACCTCCAGAAGTACTTCACGATGATTTCCCACATATTCCTAGTGAGATCTGAGACCAAAGGTGCAGACAACTGTTTTGATGATTTTGGAGATGATTCTATTGTCAGGGATATTATTAGACCTGAAAGGAAGTGCAAGGTGGCAGTGCTTTCAAGAGATTCCAACACTGAGGAGGCTCTGATAATTGTTGGTCTGAAATTGACACACCACCATGCTCACAGATCTTTGAAGGTCATGCCAGGGTCACTACATTTCCATCTCAGTGTGACTCTGTACCCTCAAGAGATTGTGACCAGTTTCTTTTTTGGTGATGAATTTAATCTGTTTTTCTGGTGATGAATTGTTTGAGATGATGTGCCAAGAGCTGTCCAACAATCACGATCAAACTGTAATGAAACACCATCTAGAACACTAAAGTGATCTCTGCTTACACAGAAGGACATCGAGAATTCCTTGGCCTAATTTTATTCGTATGGCTCAATTAAGATAGACTTGAAAGACAGTTGGTCAACAGGTCCTTTGATAGGTACCCCTATATTTCCACCGTAGATCTGAGCAACCATGGACATTCTGGCATTTCAATGATAAAGTCAAAATGGAAAGTCACTGGGGACACTTTTCAAGATCCAAACTGTGCTGTACTCTTTCCTGCATAAATTTTGAACAATCTACAAACCAAGGCAATGGTTGTCTTCGGTCGAGCGAATGATTCCAAAGAGAGGAAGTTTAAACTTTTGCATGTTACAGCCCAGCAAAAATAAAAAAATGCGGTTCACTTGCTGGGATGGTGTGCGAGAGTGACCCCAGGTGTATCTGCAGTCTGGAGATGAGTCCTTGGACCCCATCTTTGCAAAGGGCGCCAGGATAATTATTGCAATGCTACATCTTCTGAATTGCAGCTGTAGAAGAAAAGTAGAGTCAGTGGGACTATTAGAAAGTAGATGTTTAACATGAAATTTGAAAATGAAAGCATGAATGAAGAAAGTGACATAATATTTTCCAGAAAATGTGATGTTCTTCTAGCAGGGAAAGGCAAGCGGGTTGTCCGAATGATATCAATGATCCATGACACTTCTGTCTCGACTACAGGAAAAAAATAGAAAAGCAGGAGAGAATATTGTAGAACCCACTGGCACCAAGGAATATGATGCCCAGCATAAAGGGCATTGACCATGCAGATCAATTCCTTTTGTGTTGTTCCATTCTAAGGAAAACGGTGAAATGGACCAAGAGATGTGGTGCTGTACCTTATAATCTGTGGACGGTTCAATTCATTTTGAGTGTACAACGTCCTCAATCCACAAGCGAGACTGAAGTCTAAACAGTTTCTGCTATTGGTGGTGAGAGACTGGGTAACAGATGATAACGAAGGGTCTCTGGAACCAGAGACAAATCTTCCCAGCTCTTCCCCTGGGGTTGCAAGGAGAGCACCTTCATAAGTATCCACACAGAAGGAGGTCACGTGATACGATGCAGCATGAAAAGACAACATTTCAAATCTAAGAGAGCCTGCAGAATTTGTGCTGCCCATGGAAAAAGGAGCGAATCTAGATACTTACGTAAATTTTATTGGGTTCCTCTTCGTAGAGGAAAATATTTTACGAAGTACCATACATTAAAAAGTACCAGGATCTTGAATTGTTAATTGCTTTTGTAAATAGAAATGTTATAATTATTGAAAAACACCTAAAGGGCATGATGTGCAATTAGGATGATTTAAATAATGTGTGATTTGCCCCCCCCCCAAAAAAACCATGCAGTCCCTGGCGTATGTAGTAGAGATTTCTAAGCTGGATGCAATGTGTTAAAACCACACATTTTTTTTTCTGTTTGTTTTTTTAACCCTCGCTCCTCCCCCCATCTAAAGAAGGCCTGGCCCAAGAGGCTGGCTCAGGTCTTTGGAATCCCACTCCTCAGCATGGGGCTACTCCTAGGGACAATCCATTCCCTGACTAGAACAAGCTTTCTTCTTGTGGTCCCTGTTGTCACTTACACCTTCAAGCTGAGACTCCCTGTAAGGCCCTCCATCCCCTCATCGGCAACAAAACCACTATCAACATGAATCAAACCCAGGGCGGCCCTAGCTGGGTTTTAGGATGACCCAAAGGCAGCTGCTGCATTAGCGGGTGGAGCTGTTCTGCTAGTTTTGGTCCAAAGTGTGATTAGCAGTTAATGGGCCTTGACGGACATCTTTACTTATTACTCTTGCAGATCACTGGTGTCTTGATATTGATCTTTCCCGGTTTTCCTTTCTGTCCTTTGAAATGCTCAGAACATGCCACAGCGGGGGCAGCCCATGGCCTGCAGCGTTTGCTGTGTTCGAAACTCATTTCCTTTTGCAATTAACGTAGTGTCCGTTTCATTGTTATTGATATTTGCTTTGCTTTGCTTTCAGGCCAGCAGCCTGAGCTAAATGAGGCTGTGCTGTTTTAAAGGCAGGTGGCAGATACATGAGAATCTAGTTTGAAAGTAAGTTCAAAACTGCTGTTTGAAACGTCAGTGCAAGGCTCTTTGTATTTGTGGAGAAGCTGTAATTCTTGATACAGTACTGGGGGTGCGAAGGGGGGAAAGGATTGATTTGGAAATTTTAGAAAGTTGGTAAATTAATCCAAGGGTGGATATCTTGTAGTTGGGAATGCATTTGGCTTCAGGTGTTTCTGGAGGACTAGGTGTTCAGACAAGATGAGCTGAGGAACATTATAGTTTGATGTGGAGTGATTATGCCTTTGATCTCTGCATTCAGGCTGAGGCACTCAGTGCTAAGTGCCTTTTGATGCTGGTTCTTAGAGAAGACACCGGGCGAATAACATATTTCTCAGCTCTAGGGTCTCAAGGTATAGGGGCTTAGAGAATGCACTCAGAAGTGAGTGAGGGCAAGGTGTTTGTCTCCTTTCTGTTGGCTCTGAGAAGACACTCTGTCAAAAAGCAACTCAGAAGGGCAAAGGGTTTATTTGGTTTGCCTGTAGGTCACAGTCCGTCCTTGAGAGAAGTCAGAGCAGAAACTATGGAGGCATGCTACTTGCTGGCTTACTCTTCGGTTCATGCTGAGGTAGCTTTTTTCTTATACAGCTCAAGAGCTCCTTCTCAGGGAATGGCATTACTCATGGTGAGCCAGGCCATCTTATGCCAATTAATAATCAAGACACTGCATCACTGACATGTCTACAGGCCAAGCTGATCTGGGAAATCTCTTGATTCAGAGTCCCTTCTCAGGGGCCTTAGGATGGTGTCAAGATGGCATTCAGAACCAAACAGGTCATAATGTTACACCACAGGCAAATAAGTACATGAAATCAAAGCATGACAGTATGGTGCCGTTTCAATAAGCCTTACTGGGGGCCACGTGACCTTTGTCTTTGGGAGATCTTACCATTGCTGCCTTTGCACCTTGTGACGTCAAGCTGGCTTATGTATCGGGTTATTCTAAAACCACGCATCTTCGAACTCCAGACTTCTTCTGGAAGAGGCAAAGTGACCCAGGAAGAGACAGACACAAGTGACCGCTGCATGTGGCACTCGATGCCCTCCCTTGGAAGCGTTGGCAGGAGGATCCCTGCACATTTTATCATTCCTTCTCCAGGGCCGACATTTAATTTGGTGTCCGGAAGAGCTGAAACGGATTGCTGGGCTTCTCTTTGGACTTGGCTGTGTGAAATCAGGCAGGCTTCACAAATCCTAGGAACACAACTCCAGTGAGAGGAGAGACTCAAGCAGCCCTATGCATTTATTATAGCATTTGTTACATATTTACTTTTCTGGGAAGAAAACAGTTTCCATGGAGTTTTAGGAGCAAACATTGCAGCTCTGGATGACTGAGCTGTCAGTGAATTCTCTCTCCAGAACAACGCTCTCATTAAGAAGCCTCACCTGGAACCTATTTGGGGCACAATAAAAAGGTTTCATGGCTTGAATATAGCTAAAGATTCTCTCACATAGTATACCCAGCACCTCACTTAGGGACATGAGAAAATGGCAAGGAAACAATTTTCCTTTTTGTAAAGACATAATAACCCTGGTTGTCCTGGAACTCGCTCTGTAGATTAGGCTGGCCTCGAACTCACAGAGATCTTCCTGACTCTGTCTCCCAAGCACTGGGATTAAAGTTATTCACCACCACTGCCCAGCCTGAGACACTCATTTCAAAAGTGTTTAGAGTAGGGAACTGGACTCACTGCTGTTATGACAAGTGCCAATGGTCACACTCAGCCCAGTCCTTCTGACTTTCTAGGGCAGGGTGGTTCCATAAGGCTTTAATTCCCCTGAGAGCCTTGGGGGTCATTTTCCAGCTCACCTAGGCCCCCAGGGAGACAGAGAGCGCCTTGGGGGTGATGGTGAGCATTTTCCTAGGAGAAGTCCTGGTGGGCCACGCTGTTGGGAATGAGACTGACATATGTTGCCTCGTTCTGAGGCTAGGGCTCAGCAAAATGTAGCAATGCTTCCCTGAGACCAACTGGCATCCGCAGAGCCTCTAAAAGTCCTGCACCAAGAATGGGAGATTCCAGACCGCGGCGTGAAGATGATGTGTCGCCACGCTCACCCAGCATCGTATTTCCCACACTTTGGGTCTGGAGCGAGGTGCTGGACCACACTTCACAGACAGCTTCATGAATCAGCTTCCCTCTGTGTCCACTGTCTGGCTCCAGAGAGCAGAGCTCCAAGCCATGCACACCTGTACCTTTCTTAAAGCAGAAGGTGCAAGCTCCGTGTAAATGGCGCTCTTTTTCTGTTCTGTTTTTCTTGCCTTTGAGGATCTAAAGAATAACATTTTTGGCATTCTTAGGGAGCTAGCGGGGACCAAAACTGTTCGGAAAGATGTTTTTCTCAATAGTTGACTGTGGGATTTTGTGATGGAACTTACGAAGTCTCGAACCTGGGGAGAAGGCTCAGTGGGGAAAGCGCTTGCTGTACGAGAATGAGGATTCGAATTCTGTTCGGAACCCATGTGAAAAGCTGAGTGTGGTGGCACGGGCTTGCAATCCCTGCCCTGAGGGGCAGATGGGGATCCTTGGGGGTTAATGAACTCACGCGCGCGTCAGTCATCAGTCACCAGAGAAGCTTCTTGCAGTAGATGGGAACTAACAGAGACCCACAACGGATAGTGTGCAGAGCGTGAGAGCCCCGGGAGCACATGGTCCTAAGTCTTCACTAAACCTCTCGGCTTAGGGCTCCGGGTCTGTATGGAAGAGGACGTGAAATATTTTAAGAGCCAGAGGTGGAAGGTGTCTTCCAGACACAACAGAACTGATGTACATATGGACACAAGAGACTGAGTCAGTGTGCCCAGGGACTGCGTAGGTACAAGGAAGATGGGATCCCAGTGCTAAGAAGAAGTAGAATCCCACCCCTAAGCAAGAAGCTTTTTCTGATTGATACCTGCTTGCAAAGGAAAAATAATCAGTGTTTTCTCCAATAGCGTCTCCACTGGTGTATTAAATACACTTCAGAGCAGGCCTCAGATCCAGGAGTAGTTGACCAATACAAAACAAAGTCAGTGGTAGTTTTTTATAGACTTCTAAAAAATCTCATATTGCTTTGTTTGGGCATTGTTTTTTGTCTTAATGGTCTTTGCTTCTATATTTTGGTTATGGTCTTGTGGGGTTTTTTTAGAGAGAGAATGGGGTGTTAGGTGGATAGAGAGGATCTAGGAGGAGCTGCGGGAGGGGAGAGGCATGGTCATCATGTATTATATGAGGAAAACTTTCTTAAAAAAAACCGACAGTTAAAAAAAAGAAGAAACCGAGGCAGGAGGATTGTCACCAGTTTAAGGTCAATCTGGGATATACTGCAAAATCCTGTCTTGGGAGCCAAATTCAAAATCAAATTATTAAAATTTGCTCCAGCTTTAGTTTCAAAACTTGCAAACTTTATCCAGAAATAGCAGCATGGATAACAATAGTTGCTTACATGCTATCATAAAAATAATCAGTATCAGATTAGTTTCAGAGACCATTAAAAAGAAATAAAGAACATGTGACAGAGGATTAAGGATATAGCCTAGTGGTAGAAAGTTTACCCAGCATTCAGGAGGCCCTGAGTTTGATCCCCAGTACCACCAAAAAGAAAATATGACATTTGTGGCTGACCCTGAGTCCTTTGTCACCCTCTTCTCACAGTTAGAACATTCTAGAAATGTCTATTGTTTTGTAAAAACATATTATGGATAACAATATAATTTACATAACTAGATAATGCTATAAAAGAACTATTTGGTACAGCTTTAAACAAAAAAAGGGGAGGGGGGACTTTAGGTTACAAAAGCCTATTTGCCCAGAATAAATTTTTCAAAATTACTTTTATTTAATGGGACAATAAAAAAAATGTACTCAATGACTAGTCATGGCTGGTTCCTACCGTACTAATAGTCACTGGAATTAGAAAGAATGCCCAAATTTCAGTCATTGCCGCCAAGGAATAATGCATTTTGATTCTTCTGGAGTGCAGAAAAGGTTCCTGATGCTTTGATGCACAGAAAGTTGAATATCCACATTGTGCAATGCACTCATATCATCACTGTCAGTGCCTGCTAGTCGTCTTGGCCTCTTGGATATGATGTGTGTTTTACAGGACTTATTTTTGGTATTTTTAAGATAGAATCTTATTCTGTAGCTCAGGCTTGTCTTAAAGTTGCAACCATCCTCCTGCCTCAAACTTCTGAGTGCTGGGATGACACATGCCACCACATCCAGTTCATTTCTATACATTTTAAATTATGAGTGTGTATATGTGTATCTATAAATGGTAAATTTAAAAACACACTTTGAACGTTGGATCAAATGATGTTGATATAGGCAATTCTTAGTTTATTTTACCGGTGAAACGACGTTTTGTCTAATGACTGAGACACAGGTTATGCTCACACATGCAACATGAGAGACAGTTGTTTCTATCTCTACTATAACAACACCCATGTGAAACTACAGAAGTGGGTTTCTTAGGGTGCAGAATGTACAAGGGATTCCATCTTGGACTTTGTCATGTACTGTTTCTCTACATTACTGTTCCTGTGTCCTTTGGACAAATGTTTCTCTACATTACTGTTCCTGTGTCCTTTTGACAGTGAGTTTAGTGTCACTCCAAAATGGCCTTCAATATTTTTTGACAAATCAAAGACCAAGCTGAAACACATGCTCTTAGTAAAAATTGAACAGAAACATTACAAATTTTGTGTATTGACTTCCAAATATCCTCCTAACATCACCAAATATACTGCATGCCCCTATTTTTTTCATATTGTGGCTTCAATTTTGCTTGTCCTATAAACCCAATCTTCAGTTGGTTTGTTTTTTAAATATGTTTTTCATTTCTTTCTAAGATGCTAAATATCCCACATGCTTTGTTCAGGTCTTTCAGTGTTTGACATCAAAGAGAAAAGTGCTTCATATTAATGAATCAAATCTGGACCATTTCAAAGAGTTTAACCCTTTTATAGATGAAGGAAGAGGCACAAAGTGGGGTGTGGGTCTGGCTTCACGGGTAGTTTTTTTTAAGAACAGCCAGATACAGTTTCTATTAAGACTATTAAGGAATTCAGAATCTCATCATGGGTTAGGCGACGACTTCCAAAGGACGCATCAGTGAGCACATAGCAAGACAGCGTCTGTGTTTTCTGATAGGAAATAAGAAGGGAGCGAGTCAGAGCAGAATAGAATTAGCTTGGAAGGATCTTGTCGAAAATCTACAGCTGTAGAAGGAAATGCCAATGGGATCACAGGAGATGCCATTTGAAATTTTATTCTTCTTCGATGAGTAAGCCCTGGTGATATTGAGTGAGTCTATACCCCCGTGTTCCTGAGGAAACGGATCAGCTCCACAGGTGTTTGGGGTGCGAACATTTAGAGGGACTCTCTGCTGCCTTCCACAATGCGGACTCTATGGCTGGCCACAGTCAGACCTTTCCCCTTGCCTTTCTCCCTAGGAGACAAACTTCTGTTTGTGAATTAGTGCCTAGGGACGCTGAACCTGTTATTAGGACCAGGTCCCCAACCTGAAAGGATGCCCAGCCATTTGCTCATCAAGGCTCTTAGTCAACCACGTGTGGAGCTCGAGTGTCACATGGAATGGGAAGGAAGTAAAAGTGTCTTTGCCATAGTGGCCACTCAGTTCAAGACACACAGCCGTGCCCATCTGGCTGCTGGTCTGGGAAGTTTGAGCTTCGGTGGTGCCTATTTTGGTGGACAGTTCGGTGTGAGAATGTGGTACTTAGACGTTTGTAGGTTTTCCTCTGATGGGGGACAAACACGTTTGCCAGCAAATTGATGTATCAGGGTAATTGCTGTGTAACACTCAGAGAGTTACAGCTAATAACCATATTTCCCCCAAATTTCTTTCACAATGTTATACGGATATGTAAAGTACCTTGACCACATCTTTCGCTATTGTCCTCCCGTAGCTCTTTTTCACTCTTGACAAACCCCTTCTTTTTCTCAACAGCGCCCCCTCACTTTAATGTTTGTGTGTGTGTGTGTGTGTTCCAGGTTTTATTAGGAGTATGAGCATGGGTAGGGACATTTCCTAAAGCCACTGGTCATACTCCGGAGGACTATGACTCTCCCCTCCAGTAAACTAGTAACTGCTTTTAGCTCCTGGGGCTGGGTGGGCCCTCAGAAGCCCACTCCCTATCCATGATGGAATATTGATGGGCCCCGTCTCATGCAGCTTGCCAGAGCTGCAGTGAGTTGCTGAGGGTGAAGGCCACGTCACGTCCAGAAGACAAAGACGGCGGTTCACAGCACTCCTTCCTGTCCTTCAGCTCTCGCATTGTTCTCTCTGCTCACTCTTCCTCCACATTGTCGAAACCTTGGAGGGGTGAAAGAGAGCCACTGTAACTCCTTGTAGAAAACCCTGAATAAGGTTGGGCCTGTTGACGTCCCGTAGAGAAGGAGGGACTGTCACCTGAGAGTCCAGCTGCTCCCTCCAGGACCCTCTACCAGCTGTGTGTACTTCTGCCCGAGCTATGCATGGTCTCTGTAGGTGTCTGAGAGTTCTCCAAAGGGACAGCACAGAATGAAGTGATACACACATAGATTAAAAGAGATCTATTGGAGAGGCTTACAGGTTGTGATCCAAGCAGTCTCACAGGGGTTATCTCCTCACTGAAAGACCAAGCATCAAGTAGATGGTTAGTCAGCAAGACTGGATGACTCAGCAATCCCAGGAGAGATCCTAGAGAGCTTCCTGCTTCCAGCTAACGTCGGAGTCCGGATGCTGTTCTTATATCAGTGAAGAGTTGCCTCAGCATAGACGATCTTGCCAGCAAGAGTGAGGGCAAGCAGGCTTCCTTCTTCCATATCCTTTATGTGGGCTGCCACCAGAAGGTGTGGCCAAGATTTAGGGTGGGTCTTCTACCTCCAATAATCCCACCAAGGAAAATCCCTCATAGGTGTGCCCAGCTGCTTGGGTTGTAATTAATGCCAGATGTAGACAAGTTGATACCAAAGGTTAGCCAGCATGGTAGGTGGTTGAATATATAGAGGTAGTAGAAGGTTAAGTGGGAACTCCATCTGTGCAGCTGTGGGGAGACATCATCTGTGTCAGGGGAGGGCTTTTTGTTGATGAGGCTGTTTGGGGGTCACTAGCCCTCCTGGAAGGTAATCTCCCTCATTTATGCTGTTGCAAATGAGCCTAGTAAACTCACTGGCTCACCAAGCTGGATGTGGGGGAAACTGTCCCTTTGGGGAGTCCTTGGTGTCCTGTCGTGGATCAGCAGGTGTTTGCTCAGCCCCTCCCCCAAAAAGGCCACACACCAGTGATCACAGATTTCACAGCATGCTTTCCTTTCCAGTATATTCTTTTTGTTAAATTGGTTCATTTCTTCTCAAACCTGGCCTCTCATTGTTCCTTGCTGCACTTCGAGAAGAATTTTGGAATGCCAGCACTGTTGGTAGTGCAGGCCACTATTGACTTGTGGGGGCTGCATTGTAAGATGGTGGTTGCATCCTTGGTCTCCGCTCAACTAGATGCCAGAGCACTGCCTCCTCTCTGATCATGACAACCAAAGGTGTTGCTATTAAGAACCACTGACTCCATCAATATCTAGAATCCTTTCTGGGTTAATAAAGCCCCTGCTGCTACTGTCTCCTTGGGCTCATCCTATTCCTATTCTTTGAGTCAAGTTCATCTCCTCCTCAGAGTTTCGCTGGAGACACAAGCAGCTTAGCAAGGAGGCCTGTTTGCTCTGGCTTTGCATGGCCGTCCCCATCGTATCTGTAGGTCCCTGCCAAAACTTTCCCACCCAAAGCCGCCTCAAGTCCTTTACTCTGCCGCGCCCACTTATTTCTTTTTGTCGTTGTGCCTAATCACACTGGAAGAAGCAAGTCCAGCTCAACTGTCCGTCTGTTAGATGTCTTCCACCAGAAGACATTGCTGTGCGTGTGGTACTGCAGGGAAGTAAGTCTTCAAGCATAGACACCAAAACTGGGTGGCCTCTGACTCTCTCCTGATGAGGAATTCCTTCAGCTTGACATTTTAGTTGACTGGAATTAAGACGGCAAATGTTGGCTCAAGAATGTCAGGTGATAGTGTCCCCACTGGCAGAGACCTCATTGGAATATGGTATTTAGATTCAGAGCACACCCACCCAAGTCATTTTGGGGAAGTGATCTTAGACTTTAATAAACACCTAAATTTCAGTTCTCTCCCCTTCCCCCCCATGGCTATATCTCATCAGCTTTTATGGCTATGGCAAGCAGCTCTCTGAAGGACTGTTGTCTAGTGGGAGGTCAGAGGTTACTGAAAGGGCCTGCTTCATAAACCCTCCTGGGGAAAGGTTGTTGTCAGGGGTTGGTCCCCATGTCTCCCAGACTCACCCTTCTCTCCTTTGAGGGATAGCATGTCCCCAGGGGCCCTGCAACCTGGATGTCACAATGTGACTGGCTGGGCTGATGGCAGCTGGTTTTGCACCCTCAGCAGCTCCAACAAGGTCAGGGCTCTGAGGTCGGTATCAGGCAGTGCTGAGACTGAGGTACAGAATCAGGGCAAGAAGCGCGAATTGCATTAGCAAGAAGAGCGAAAACTAAACCCACCGGCGAGGGCCCGTGAAAGAGCTTGGTTTTACTTTGTTTTCACACATTAGGTTCTGCTTATGGCAGACAAGTCCCAGTGCAGGCGCTCTGAAAAGGGGCTTTGTGTGGGAGCCTGCCGCTGCTCTGTCAGGTTTGTCATTTCAGGAATGTCGCCAGATGTATTGACTTACGAGCGATGACTCCGGTACCATCTGGCCTCACGAAGGCCGGGGTGGGGATGGAAAAGCTGAACAAGTAGTGAAATTTGTTCGTCTTACTGTTACCCTCGCTGCTTGTTTAAAGAAGTGACCTCTTGGTGGGGGTGGGGAGGATGCCATTTGGAAATAAAAACCTTTTTCAGAAGTTTGAGTTCTCCAACTCTGAAGTCAGCCCCACTGTTTATACTGACTTGAAAGGCCCCCATCCCCTCAGCTGTCAGGTTGTATATAGATATTTGTTCAATGTAAAAATCTCTTTGAGACCCTACTCTCCAGTGTGGAAAAAAAGTTAACTCCTCACATGCTGCTCCTTGGAATGATATTCCTTCTATGGTTTCTTAGAATATCAGCAAATTATGAACCCTATGGCTTGAATTCCGTGGCAGGGAATTTTTGCCTTATCCTGTCTTAGAATAAACAGCCCAGTTGTCACCTGGAGCAAGCCAGTTTCCTGCAGAAAGGCCCCTTTCCAGGAGAAAATCAGCGTCTAGCTGCTTTGAAACGGCTCTTGTCCATCAGCCTTCCCAGCGACTGTTTCATTTCTCAACATTCCTTCGGTTCACTCTGTCCAGAGGGCTGTGAGGTTGTATACAGACATGACACATTTGAATTCATAGATGCCTTGTCGAGTGAGTGGAAAAAGCAGCGTTGTTGATTCAGAACCGTTTACATCATCTGCAGGGCCCAGGGTAAGAGGAAAATGAGGGGGAGGAGTGGTCTCTTGTTCAAAAGTAGTAAGGACTTTAAGATGGTGAATGCAGTCAGGGTTCCCTGCCTGGACTAGAAAGGGAGGGGGAGGGGGGATGGGAGAATGGGGAGGGAATTGGGA
>LOJH01028467.1:0-17731 GCA_001685095.1 Ellobius talpinus | reverse complement strand
TGGAGTTGGTTAGCCATTTGGACAAGAAACTGCTCTTGCCCAGACTGCTTGATGTCATGCTGTATGAACTGGACATGTAGGTTGCACAGAAAAATAACTACTGAACTTGCCTAAAGGTGAGACAGTCCTTCAGGGTTCCTACTTCATGAAAAAGTCTGCCAGACATTCTGCAGGACACAGAAGAAAGTAACTGACAAACTGCCAATATAGGTGAAATTGTCTTTGAAATTTTCTGCTTCATGAAAAAGTCTGCTGGATACTATGGGCCTATAGATTGAATATGGGTGCTCCAATGTAATAGAAGAACTTTGGGTGACTGTCTAGGTAATGAGATGTTTTTGTCAATTCTAGAGTTTTGGAAGTTTCTTACAACGCACTTCTTATTTACTTAGGTAATATTATATCCTTCTAGAGTCTTAAATGGAGTTGAAGAATAGATAGTTATAAGTATAGTTTTCCTTAGTTACAATAAAAGATGAAATATATAACAATATTGTAAATGTAATTCTTGCTTGATACCTGTTTTGTTACATGAGACTTTACTATGTTAAAGTTAAAACTTTCCTTTTAAATTAGAAAATGAGAGGTGATATGGGATTCCCCTGTGTATGCTATGAATATATTTTATTGCCATTGGTTAATAAAGAATTTGCTTTGGCCTGTGATAGGGCAGAATAGAGCTAGGAGGTTAAACTAAACTGAATGCTGGAGAAAGTAGGTGGAGTCAGAGAGACAGCATGTAGCCACTACAGGAGACAGAATGCCAGAACCTTGCCGATAAACCATGAGCCTTGTGGTAAAATATAAAATAATGGAAATGGGTTAATTTAAAATATAAGAGCTAGCTAGCAATACGATTAAAGTATTGGCTAAGGAGTGTTTTAAATAATACAGTTTCTGTGTGAGTATTTCAGATCTGAACGGCAGGGTATGACTGAGCAGCCTCCAGCAACAAAAACCCATCCAAAATGCATGTAGTATCAGTTTTAAATGATTACATCATCTCTTCTGGCCACACATGGATTATTATTGGGTAGTGAAAGTGAATAAGGACCTCTGCACACATGTGTGCTTGTGTGTGTATGCACGTGTGCATACATGTGTGTATGTGTGTGTGTGTGTGTGTGTGTGCTAGAGGAAATTGAATGCTAGTTGGAAAGGTAAATGCTGTGAGGGATCAAGGTTGATAAAAAGACCTATGATTATCTGCTCTTTGGGCCTACATACAAAAGATCAAATTTACATTAGAAGAAATAAATCTTGCTTGAGTATTTCCTTTACTTCTAGTGTCAAATAACTTCCCTACACCATTCTGCCATAAGCGGTAGCCACTGTGTTCTGCTGTTTTTTGATGGGGTCTGTCTTACATGGGTGCTCCATGATGGGTGATGGAAGTAAAGCCTTAATCTGCTACTGCAGAACAGTGATTCTTGGCAAGTCTGTAACAGTGAATGAGGATCTCCTACTCAATCTATTCCTTTTCTTTGGTTTTCAGAAGATTAATCGTTGATAGAATAGTCGGACATATGAATTCACAAAGAAAAGGCTATGTCTATGAACACAGTATGGATGTTATATTATGACATACTCAACCTTAGCATTTTCAGAATTCTTCAAATTAATTTAACGTAAGGATTATTCTGTGTTTCTTATTAATTTGTTGTCCTCTTTATGCTTTTATTTATCTTCTTTACTCCTCCTTTGTCTGTCCTGCTAATATTATATTATTATATTGGTGTCTTATAATATTAGAACGTAAGATATTTAATATTAGAGATTTTATATTGTTAAGCACTGTCTTGCCTAAATCTAGAACAATGCGCACACACACACACACACACACACACACACACACACGAATTTTAAGGGATTTCAGTTCTTGTATGCTGTAATTCATTACCACTGGACAACACTCTCTCCACCAATGTTTTCCTTCTAGACTTTTAAAAAAGTATGCAAGCATGCCTTCTCATGACAGTCGCCTAATGCCCTCTTCTGGTTATAGAGCAAAGCAAACTCATTCTTAGTGCAATGGTGTTATCTGGAAATTTGAATGTTCTTTCTGATCCTTTCAATGCATTTACTTCCTAGTATGCTTCAAAAATGTTTACCATTTTATCTTTGTATGCTTTACAACTCAATGTGCTTTATTGATAATATAGAAATTGAACTGTGTAACAAATTTTAGTAAATATAGCTTAAAATATTTTGCAACATTTTAGTCTCTCTAGAGAAAATACGATTTTTTTAACAAAATAACTTACAACATATTACATTGTACATTTAAATGGAAAGTCTGAACTATGGTGTTATTATAATTAGTATTTAAAATTCTCCCTGAACATGCATGTGGGAGTAAATAAATGATGTAAGTGATCTATACATGGGAAAAATACATGATGATACTTAAAACATTTTAAAATCTATTTAATGGGTATGAGTGTTTTGCCTGGATGTATGAATGTATTTCATGTAATGACTGGTACCTGTGGAGGTCAGAAGAGGTATTTGATCCTATGAATTTGGAATGTGAGCCCTCATCTGGGTGCTGACAATTGAATCAGTGTTCTTTAAAAGAGATCTTAGACATCCACATGGTGATATTATTTTATCATTTCTGTTCTTAAAGTTTTCATACAAGTGTTTCTATTCTTTAATGCATCTCCTATTGTAACAGGATTTAAAGATGGAATATGAAGTTGTCATATTAACAGTTCCATTTGTAACACCAAGTAATTCTGATATAAGGAATGTATGCATTTATCTAATGTCATCATTTACAACAGTAATTAATAGTTAACATAGCCATGCCAGAATCACATAAAGGTATTAATGGAAACATACATTCCCAAAATTTTTAAAATGTCATATTCTTTAACTCTTTTGTGAAACTTTAATAGCTTTAAATTTAAAGTAAAAATATAATTTTTATCCAAATCTGAATACTTCTGAGGATGAAAAGGCTACTGTCAATAGTTCCGCCTAGTGCTAGTGTGACCGTGGGCTCCTGTGGGAGAAACAGAAACTTCTCACTGCATTTGTTATAGAATATAGCAACAGAGTAGTGGAAGGCAGAACCACTGCTAAAACTCAGATTTTTATTTCTATTTCCAATGGATTTTTTTTAACTTCAAATTTACAACTTGTGATTTATGACAAAAAATATGTTGAGCTTTATCTTCTCTTTGAAGCCATTGCTTTCTTCCCATTCTCTCCTTTTGAAGACTGGAAAGACGGTTATACAGAGATTGGGGGAGCCTTCTGAGAAACAAGGTTTTTATGGATGTGACAGAGTCATGTACTTGTGAAATCAGAGTGGCTGTAATTTCATGCACACAATAAAGTCAGTCAAAATTCCATGAAGATAGTGAAGGAGGCCATGGACCTCCACAACTAGTTGAGGAAACATTGGCTGTCAAAGGTTGCTGGGATAAGGGAGACATTTATCCAAAGGGACAGGGATGTGATTCAGGGTCAATTGTCCTATACCCATGCACACATAGGCAGCGGCACTGAACTTAGTAGGTACAAACAGAACACCTGAAGTTGGGAGAAGAGTGTAAGGAAGAAACGGGGAAATGGAAGACAGTGCGTAAGGGGTGAATATTATCAAAATATGCTTACATGTAGAAAATTCTCAAAGACAAATAAATGGAAATAGCAATAGCTCTAATACCACAGGCCTTTTTTACTGATGAGCTTATTTGTAGGTCATATTTGAATGATACCTTGAACATATTAAATTCTATTATTTATGATAAGATTATTGTTTCTGTGAATAAATGATTTTAAGATAAATTAATGTTATATGTTGTGTATTCGCTTCAGAAAGGTAATCTGTGGAATAACTCTAAGATGAATCCAAAGATCCCACCTCCTGGGTGGGCTACACCAAAGGGTTCATAGCTAATAGATGTAGAGATCGGGGAAATGATTCAGTGTTCCTCTGGGTATTAATTAAGTTGCAAAATAACAGACTTGCATCTTGTGCTCCATTACTCTTTCTGCCTCAGTCTGTTGCTCTGGGAGAACCTGTATACACACCATATGTCTCATAGAAGCAGCCACATGCAAAGACCCAGATGTCTAGGAATTGGTACCTCTGGCCACAAGTTATTAAAGATCTGAAGCCCAGCATTAGTCACATCCATTGACAAATGGAAGTTTATGGCAGTCAAATAGTCAAAATTTAAACAATAGAATTACTTCCATTTCCACACACAAAAACCTGAAATGTCTGTGCAGAGATAACATGATCAGAATTCCCATATAAAAAATAACTTAGGGGAGGTTCATAAATGAATAAAAACTTATTTTGGCCTTGAGAAAAACTGTAGCATATAAATTAAAGCATCTGGGGACTATGAGAAATTGCCTTAATATTTGTTGTTGCTTTTGCCACTTGATGGAGCTATAATGCCAGATAATTTTAAAAGGTATGCTGTTTCCACAGATGCATCCTTTGGAGAAATGTAGACAAAATAAATTATCCTAGTCACTGTTTGTTCCAGTGACTACTGTCTTCCCTTGCTGAGCAATGACTGTGACAAGTCAAATAATAAAATTTATATGATCTTGTACTAATAATGGAGGATAGTTTGCTTTATTTACTTCATTTGGAATATGTGAATATTTATGTCAAGGTGTGTGTTGATACAAATGCTTTTGTACAAAGATAAATGTTGGGTTGCGGGGGCAGAAGACTACCTTAGGTGTTTTCATTAACTGTTTTTATTGCTTGAGAATGGATTCTCAACTGAACCCAAGCTAGTCACTTGTTCGAGGCCGGCGGGCTAGCAAGGCCCAGGGAGTCACTTTTGTCTGCCTTCTCACACAGGGGTTGCCACATATGCTGCCACACTGAGCTTTTTAAAAAGGATGCTTGAAATCTCACAGGTCTTCACCTTGCATGGCAAGCACTTCACCAACTGAACCACCTCTCTGTTCCCATGTATTCCTTGGGAAAGTTTTACACATTGGTTTTCAATTATGTTGATAAATATATTCTGACAAGTTATAACTGAAAAGCCATTAAAGATGGACATCATATTTTTAACATGTGCATGCAAATTTTATGAATGGAAGGGCAAGCTTTCTCGAAGAGTAAAGCTTGGGAAGGATTAGCTAGTCAATCATCTGTTAGAGAAAAGCTAATTTTCTTCAATGAAGAGTGAATGCATAGGGAAGACGTGTTGGTTGTAGGAATCATTCACACTAATCCTTACCAACTCTATTTTCTTGGTTTGGTATAAAGGGACACAATTCTTTATCTAAAAGTTTTGGCTCTAAACACGCTTTGGAATCCAGAAGTTCTCAGAATTTACAAACAAAAATGCAATCTAATAACAGTATAGAACCAGAATATCTGAAGTAGCAGCAGTTCAATAAATGTCTTGAAGAATAGATTCCACAAGAACTGCACTTTCAGGTAGAGTATTAGGGAAGAAAACTAATTAAGATGTGATTTGGGAGTCAGTGCCCAGAGAAGGGTGTTTCAGGAAACAGAACTAGGTAGAGGGAATGGTGAAGAATTTCAGTGATTTCCCGTGCCTTCGTTGGCCATATACTATTTTTGCTTTTGTCTCAAAGGCACTTCTGTATTCTTTTCTCATCTGATCAAATATTGGTTATAGGCTAAAGTGAGGAAGAGGAATGAGCTTGAATGTTGTCGTTTCTTGAAACTGAAAGGGATTGACAATAGGAAACTTCCTGGTCATCTTCACAAAACTGAAAGAATGAAGTCTTCAATCCTGGTGTGTAACTCATACTATCCTTGAAGATTTTAGGCTTCTAGGCCTGGTCACCAAGACCTTCTCAGAAAAAGGGAAATACCCCTTTTCCACTGAGCCTTTGATCATGTATAACACAGGAAGAGGCACCATTGTGGAAGCTGTGACTCCCCCACTAGACTTTGAAATGGTTGATATCTTAATCTTGGGTTTCCTAGGTTCCAGGACTGTGTAAAGGGAACTTCTAATGTTTAGCAAGGCACAGTAGATGGTATTTTGTTATAGAACAACAGTGGAATAAGAAAGACTACCAAGATGTGATCAAGTGATTGGTAGGGTATGATATATTCCTTCCTGCCTGCCCCCTCAAATTACGCTGCTTTGGAGAAAAGAGACAAACTAACCTGGCTGTGTGCTAGCTTCACTTCTAGCCATCTGTTCATATATAGGAGCAGCATGGAGAACTTGAGAAACAATTGTTAGCTTATAAAGTCCAGTAGGGATTGTGATGTGTCTCTTAGTGACAGTCTCTCCCTTTGGATATAGGGGTCTCAGAATGTCTAAGACAAGAAAAAGAAACTCAGTTGAGTCACTGAGAATGAATGATATTAGGGAAGCCATATTACTTACACACTTGTTCTTAGTGGCCTGTCTGTTTACTTATCAGGATAAAGCATTAACTAAAGACTTTCAAAGAATCTTGTGCCGTATAAATTCTAGGTCAGGGGTGCTAGCTAAAGCACTACAGGTGAACACCACAATCTCACAAGTGATATATGTCTATTCTTATAAAAAAATGAATCAATGCCTTAGCCAAAATGGAAGGAATTGAGAAAAGGTATCCAGCAAATCAGTAAGTACTCAGCAGATCTCAAATGATAAGTTTATATATTTCCCAAGACAATTTTTCTTTGTCTAATGTGCCCCAGGGAATTCCAGTGTCTGGATAATCCTATTCTAAAATATTAAATACTTTACATAGCATAAACTCTAGGCTATTCTGTCTTTCAAGGTTTCCACTGAGATTTAGCTGTTATTCTTCTGAATTATCCTTTTTATGTGACCTGGTTGTCTTTTGAATGTTTCAATACCATTTGTTATATGTTCTTTAGTGTTTTAATTATGATATGTCATGGATAACTTATTTTTTATATTGTGTTCTCTTTGCTTCTTCTATTTTTAGGCGTGTGTCTTTCCTTAGTTTAGGAAAGGTTTCTTTTTAGCCTTGTTGAACATCTGATCTGTGCCGTTGAGCTAGCTAGCTTAATAGCTAGATCAATTGCAATAACTCAAAAGTTGGAACTTTTCATGATATCCCATGTTACCTGTATATTCCTTTACTATATTTTAATTTTATTCATGCATTTTTGATTGTTTGGTCTAGTTCCTCTTCTTTATCTTTAAGTCCTGATATTCTTTTTCTGCATGGTTCATTCTACTCATCAGATTTCCGCTTGAGTTTCTAGTTGGATTATTCATTCCATTTTATTTCAGTTTGAGTTCTCCTTAGTGTATCTACATCTTTACTAAATTTAATTTTTCTATCCTGGATTGTTGTCATCATTTCAATCACCCCATGTTTGTGTTTTGTTGTATACCATTAGCTTCTTTTTTTTCTCCATAAGTTCATTGAGCTGTGTCTTTAATCTCTTTGAATTCTTTTGAAATTTATAACTGCTCTTTTAAATTCTTCATCCTGGGTTTTATCTAGCTAATTCTCATTGAAATAAATCTCTAAAGGGCTTATAGATTTGATGCAAGTAATAAAACTGGGTATGTTGGCTTCTTTTGTTAGTTCGTGTCTAATGTAGATACAGAGGCTAGGACAGAGCACAAGATATGGGGTCTAGGTTGGATCAGAAGATTTGTCATACCTAGGTCTAATGAAGATGAAGTTAGATGACACAGTTGGCTAGACTGGTTCATGGGATGTGCATCCCGATCCTAGTAAGGAATCTGGGAATAGATCTGGAATTTGAGGAGGGTTGCAGAGAGGACAATGTGGATTCACCTGGCTAGATCCAGGCTCAAGGTGTGCAGGACTCAGCTGGTTGGAGAGGTTGGCTGTGCACCAAGGGTCTGTGAATTCTGACTCATGTGAGCAGAGCTGTCGAGACTAGAAGAGGGGCATAGTGTGTGGGTCCTAGACTATATCTGTGGGTTTAAGGAAGGTATACAGAGGGAAAGATCCAAGAAACTCACCTGAATACACCCTAGTGCAAGTTGTGGAGAACATGGCTGGGATGAGATATTAAATGTTGCATGTAAATGGACCGGCAGTGACTTGGGGTATTTTTATCCCACTAAACGGCAACACCATTTACATGGTATCCCACTCATATCTGCTTCTTTTTTCCTTTAGCTATATCTACTACATCAAGAAATTCTACCAATTATTACTCTAAAACTCTCCTATGTCATATCTGCTTCCTCATTAATCGAGCAATCAACTTTACTCAGCCTCCTTTCTTTTTCCTGTGCTTGCACATCAGACATTGATTAAAGTACCAAAATACAAGCTGCCTGTCACCAGCAAATCTTGTCACTGTGTGTAGAGCATGCCAATTATTTCCCCATTCCCATAAATAAAATCCAAAATCAATATGGCATTCAAAGTACTTCTACCATCTGCTCCTTCCTGCTAACTCTTTATTCTCTCTCGCAGAGCTGCTTCAGAATCCTAAGCTTCACTGTTGGTCTCATTGCTGCTGATGTATGCAACATGACTATGTGAAACACATACCCACACCCACACACACACAAATGCTGTATTTAGTATTTATGTTGTATTAGTTCTTTTCAGTTCCATAAAACAGAAACAGGAAGAGTTTTTCTTCTTGTTCCTCTTCTTTAAAATACCCATTTATACTGAACTCAGATTTCATATTGCCTCAGATGCAGTCTTCCTCAATACTGCAAAATAAATCAGCCATTTCTCTGTTTATTACTTGTCTACTGTTAGTTTTGTGGCAATACAATTAATTTGATAGTAATATGTTAAATGATCAAAAGTGCTTTTGCCTAAAAATGACTGGGCCATCTATCTATAATCAGTGGGTAGTCACTGTTAATGTAAAATATTGAGTGGTATAATTTAGTAATTGAATTGTTTAATAAGAACTGAGTATTAACTGATCAGAGAAATGCATTTCTTGGAACAGCCATTAGTTATGCAACCTAGTCAAATGTGAACATGAGCTACAGTTAAAGGGGGAAAACCACTTTGGTCCACAAGTTCCTTGGTTGATATTGTAAAGTAATAACGTAAGCTAGTTTAGAAATAACCACATTGTCCAGAATTTAAGTCGAAGATAAAGTGACAATTTAGAGTATCTTTTGCCAAAATAAGTTACGTACATATGTATTCTGTGGATTATTATATTTCCCTTCTTTAATAAGGAAGAAACATTAAATGTTATGTAAAAATGACATCTTTGCTCCCTTAAAGTTCTGGAGGCTGGAAGTCCGTTTTGTTTTTGATGCTTCCAGAGGGCTGCTCTCTGCTTCCAAATGGCACAGTGTTGTTCCACCTTCCACTGGGATACTCTATTCTCACAAGCCAGAAAAGTGCAAAAGCAAAAAGAATGAACTTTCTCTGGAGTCTCTCTCATAAGGACATTAATCCTAATCATATCACCAAAGAACCCACTCTTGTATGTGTGTGTGAGAAAATCTTTAATTGCTAATTGAAAACTGTATGAATTACATAATGTTTTTCAGTAATATTAATAGTAGAGAATATGTTTTAGAAAGTGGAGGTTACTGGATGTAGAATTCTGGCAACAGTGTAATGGAACAGCCCCCAGAAAAATACCTAGTGAGGCCAAAAGCTCTGTCTGTGGGGAGTTTGAGATGATTCTTAGAGAAATGCTATACCGTGCATAAATAAACTTAATTGTAATCATAGGCATTAAAGTCTCATACAGCATGTTGTTCTTCCTTTAGGCACTTTGGTTTAGCAACAAGAGTGGGACAGAATACCTAAATAAATGGAGTTCATGAAGGATATCTGATGCCATGATATAATGATGTATATACTTCTAAATAATTCTGCTTCATTGGACTTAGGGATTCTGGAACTTGCAAGGTGATGGTCATGGAAATCATGGCCCCAAGTAACATCAGCTAGAGAGCAGACATCAGCTCTGTCTGTCTTCTCTTTCTTCATGTTTCCTTTATTTTTGATTACTGTGCTGTTGCTAACTTCCTAGCAAAGCTGAATTAAAATAAAATTATGCTCACTGTACTCTGGTAGTAAGAATTTAAACCTTCTGTCTTCTGGGATGGAGGAAGCACTGTAGAACATTGAAAATTCTGATTAATCAAGTACCTCTGGAAAGATGAGTTTTAAAAGGACAGATGATGAATTATTTTAGCTGAAACAAATCTACTTTATGAGCAATGTTTATTTTATTGATTATATTTACAGTGTTATTTTATTAATGCCAATAAATACTATTATTTTTATTTTTAATTAACTTTATTATTATTAATAAACAAGATTAATTTTATTAGTCATTGATGTTTATTATTTATAATAATATTTATTAATATAATAAATAATTTAAAATAATAATGAAATTTTTCCAGATGTCTGAATTTTATATAAAACTCCCATTTTTCCAATAGCCATTTTAAGCACCAATACAGACATAGTTTTTTTTCAGAACTAGAAAAATTGCAACAATTGGGCTTCTCTGTAAAGTGTCTACTGCCTATGAGCCATAGTGATTAACAACATATACACACACGAGACACACACGAGACACATACATAGATATGTACTGTCACTCACATAGACAAGCAAACACACATATATAACATACATGCACAAGGACACGCAGACGCAACTACACATACACACAAACACAGAGGCATATAGGTTGCAGTTATCCAGGTTCACATATACAAACACAGACACACATAGAAATGTGCCCAGACAGAAACACACACACATACACAGGCATACCCAGAAACACATAGATTCAAATAGAAACATATGAATAAATATACAATCAAAAAAGGAAATGCACATGGACACAGAGACACACAGGCATAGTCAGAGTCCTGAAAGACACACATAGAGATACACAGCACAGAGCTTCAGAAGGACAAGCTCGCAGTGTGTGCTACAAACAACCCTTCTGCTCTAGTAAGATGCACACTTACTTTCTTGTATAAATTATACTTATCTGTCTAAATGTATATGTCATGTTCTTTCCAAGAAAATTCTAGCAATAAATATTTAAGTGACTAAGATGGGTTATAGTATATTAGAGATATATGTTAAGATGATATTACTTCTCTCCAGGAGCTTTTGCAATCTGTTAGAAAACGACAGCTGGAATACCATTAGTCATTCGCTAGAATAGATTGAAGGACTATTTCAACATTATCCTACGGCAGAAATCTGCTTGCTGCTGGGAATAAGAGAATAAAGTAAGAGCTGGAAATTAATGAACACAGATATTGTCACATCACTGAATATGAATCATTTTGAACTAGACTTCAAACCAGAGTGTTTCTTGCTAGTTTTCTACAGCTGGGACATGCAGTATGCACTAGTTGTATGTGGTGATTTAAACATAAATGTAGACAACTGTAAGGAAATAAAATTAAGATCCTATTCCTCAGTCTGGTTGGTCATATTTTAAGTGCTGATAGTCATGGGTGTCTTGTGTCCACGGCACTGGACAGTGCAGATATTCCCATCACCCCAGGATCTGCGCTTGAGTTGTGTTATTGAGTTTACAACAATTTCTCATATTCTTTTTTTCCTATACAACTAAGGTGTACATTAAAATGTAAGCCATTCTTTTCATATCTGCTAACAGCATATGCTAACATCTGGTTGAGTGAAATAGAAAGTGATTTGCTGATGTGACTTTTTTTTCTAACTTTTCTGATCCTAAGAAAACACTCCATCTTACCCCCATCCAACTGACTTTACTATTGTTAACACAAAAGCATTTCTGGTAAAATTCAGTGTCCACATGACTAGATATAAGTCGGCTGTCAGATCGCTGTATAGACTTCTGATTCTTTGGCTGCCCTGAGCTAGGAGCTGGAAAGGTTGTTGGTGGGAAAGCTGGAGCTTTCTAAATCTCTTTGTTCCAGCCAGAACTCAGTCATAATCACCTCCTCATTTAACTACTGGTGATCAATGGAACATACTATCTCCCTACATTTTATTTAAAAATAATGAAAAAAATAAACCAGAACAGGAGTCTTTTCGGAAACCTTACTCATCCTCACTGTGCTCTTTTCTAAGGTTCTCTTCCATTTCTTGGTGGTCTTTCATACCGGCAAGCACCATACAATGAGGTCTTAAAAGCATGGGTCTGGGAGAGAAATCAATTTGCACATAAAGTGGGCTTTATAAGTGGAGGTGTAGGTTTGGGGGTGGGGCACCTATGATAGGCCAGAGAGGAATAGGCAGGTGGAGGTGCAGGGAGAATACTTAGCTTGGGTCTGCTCATCTTTCTGTAACTTCTAGACTGACTCCAGGCTTTCTTTAGGCACCGGTCCTGGATTGACACGAAGCCTTGTTCCTATTTCTTGTTGGCACTTGTGTTCCGTGAGTCCTTATTTGTACTAGGCTCCTGTGATTCTGTTTGATGACCTTCTCCACAAGGAAGCCTCCCACTAGTATGAAACAGAAGACTGTATTTATACCCTATCAAGACAATGGAGGGCCACGTCCTTCAACCTGATTGGTCAGCGAGATTTTGTCCAGCCAACTGTAGCTAAGGACTGCTGAACTGTCACAAAGCACTGTGATAGCCTCTAGGAACAGAGTTTGGAAGACGGATGCTGGAGAAATCAAAGTGTGCCTCGGACATCAAGATATTAGAAAGAACTTCACATCGGGGCGCTGGGGATATACTGGGTATACTGGAACTAAAGACAAAGTCTGAGAATGTTCCAAGCTTCCAGCTGACCTACAAATAAACCTGGAACAGGACCAATTCGAAAACCAGGAATTCCTTGCATAATCACATGACTGAAAAGCAAAAATCTTTTGCCTATCACAGGAATGACATCTGAAGGGGCAGTTGGGGAGTCAGAGATTATAAAACTTTTTAATCTGGGATGGAAAGCTGAACAAATCTAGGAATAAAAGCTGAATAAAGTTAATTATTTTCTACAGAGAATATAAGGTTAAATAAAAAATCAATATTATTATATTTGAAGAGCAATTTAATATTAAGTGAAATAAAAATAATTGAAAAGCATCCTTTTCAAAATAAAAGCTAACATTGGGTGTGGCGACATACACCTGATGTTCCAGGACTCAGGAGGTGGAAGAAGGAAGATCCGAACTTTATAGTCAGCCTGGGCTACATAATGTTTTATAGTATCCTGGGCTTTGTGATACTCTGCCAAATAAGGGAATACATGCATGCATACATTCACATACTAACAAACAAACAAGTAGAGCGAAGTAGAAGCTAAAGATTCAAGCCGTAGAAAGTAATATATTTTCTGAATGTTTTATTTAATTTAATAGGTTTCCTTACCAAAAGAGGATCTCACCTTCATTGAAAATCATCTAATGAAGAGTTTGAACACAGTGGCTTTTAAATCTGAGCTTATTCAAACCCCAGTGCTATTACTGGTCAGGGCCGGACTTTAGAGAATTCCCTTACACACTCGAGTTATTAATATATAGAAATTTTTATAAAACTAAAGTAAGTTTCCGTTCTTCCTATAGATAATATAGCTATAAATCTGCACATAGAGATATTAGCCTTGCTATTTTCCTGAAAAATATCATGCCTATATGTGAGGTGATAATTCTTTGTGAAGGCAATTAGTTTAAGTGCATGGGGATAGAGGGAAACAGGAGAGAAATGGGTATAGGATTTTTTTCCATAATTCTGAAAAGTAGACAGCATGTGGTTGAGCATAAGCTTAGGGCTTCTGTGCCAAGAGCAACAGTTTTAGCTTTGAAGCACTGATTGCTTTCTCAGAGATGCTAATATACACCACACCTAAATGCCTTACTGTTTATTGTCCTCAGGACCAGTCCAGCCTCCTGGCATGATGTTAATCCATTTTCAGCCTCTTTCAAGGTATGGTTTTTGTCCCTTGACAAGCACAGCACTGACTGTCCTCATGTTCCCTCCAGATCATCTTCAGTCAGCAGAGTGCTTGCTAGCCTCTATCAGGAACAATAATTACTTTGGTTTTCATTTGATTTTTCAGTGTTAGAGGACTGCAGAGGCTATCAAATAAGACCAGCAACAAAAAAGAACAAAACCCCAGGAAGTCCTGTCACCAGGGATAACAGGATGTGACGTACTCGGGTGATCTCTCTACTTTCCAAAAGCTGTCAGTGGATTCAGGAGGAAGCATTCATACACATGAGGGGGTTGGGGGAGGGAAAGTCTCTCCTTTCTTCCCTGCAAGATGTTATTTAGAACTAGATCAATTTTTTTTTAAAAAAACAAACAATTCAATAACAAATTTTCAAAATCAAATTTACACTCTTTGGACTCTTGGAATAATTCTGAGCTATTAACAGCATCGAGGTCAGTGAATGAGCATTGGGGAAATTTGAATTCCTGACTTTGCTTGCAATAGAAGTTTATTTGGTAGCAAATTGGATAGAATACAGGTATTTTCTTCTCTTCTGCTCTCTATCCATCCTCCCTTTTAATTTTTCACTGTCAAAGTATCATTTACCAAAGAAAAGCACATTTTCATTCTTAAAACCAACTTCTTATGTATATATCAAAAATAAAGTTTTTTATGCCATCTGTTTCATATATTCTGATCTCTTAACTCTTCCTAGGGACTCCCTACCTTCCCACTCACACAATTCCTTTCTCTTTTCAGAAAACCATAGGAAATCAAAAACAAACAAGCAAAAACCACCAAACAAAACAGAATTAATTAAAACAAAGGAAAAAACACAAGAAACACATACATAGATACACAAACATATAAAAACAAAACTCATTCAGAGTAAAAAGTAAAACAAAATCAGAAACCATAATATACAAGCAAAAGGCCAGTTAGACCAAAAATGCCCAAACAAAGCCATATGGGAGAAAAAGTTTACAAAAATACCACTGAGTTCATCTTGTGTTGGCTACCTACTGCTGGGCATATGGCCTGTGCATAAGTGCAGTTGTATACCTAATGAAACTCCATTGGAGAAAGAAAGTTCCTTTTCAAAGAGAAGTCTACTGGAGATAGCTTCTTGGTTAGTGACGGGGGTCTGTGCCCACTTCCCTGTCTCAGGGATGGGATCCCATCTAGCTTGCACCTGTGCAGACCCTGTGCATGTTACCGACAGGCACTGTGAGTTCATATGTGCATCGGTCCTGGTGTCATCCATCCCCTGCATCTTATAATCTTTCTGCCCCATCTTCTGCATAGCTCCCTGACCCCTAAGGGGAGAGGTTTAATAAAGAACACATTTAGTACTGAGTATTGCACAGTCCCTCATCCCCTGAATATTGTCCAGTGTTGGTCTCTCTGATAGTTCCATTAATGGAGAGGAAGCTTCTCTGGTTCTGGCAGAGTCCAGGCATGCTTAAAATTTACAGTAATGAATTTATTAACTAGTTAAGTTCATCTATGATCTGGGCATTTCTACATATGGTCATCTGCAGATTATAACGCATAATAAGAATGTTCACATTTACATGTAAAAATAATTCTCCTTGAAAAATATTATTTCCATCTGAGTCCAGTGATGTAGCAAGTCTTTCTCATTATGCTTTCTTTTGGGACCACCAAACCCCAAATAACGACATGGAGATTTACTATTAAATCTAGCTTGGTTTTTGCTTAGACTTGTTTCCAACTATTGATTATAAGAAATTAACCAAGGTCTATTAATATTAATTAATTGTAAAATAATGGTGTAGAGATGATGTAGAATTCTTGATTCTGATTGAAAATGTCCATGTCTGCTTATATATTAGACCCTAAAAAAGATGAGAATGGGAAGTGATTCTCATAATATAAATTTTGAAATTTCCTCCGAGAATATTTTGTAGGTCTTAAAAGAATTTATGAATCCAGTAGATATATAGCTAAATGTCTGTTCTTGCTTTGGGATATTGAACTTCCACTGGGATATTCCAACTAATGTACATTTGGTGTCCATTTAATTCAATAGGCACTGATGATACAGTATTACATGGTGGCACCAAAGTAAGGTGAGCTCTAAAGTGATCCGTGGAGTACAAAGAGTTGGGATGCTTGCTTTTTTGAGCCGTTGATAAGTTGCACATCTTACTTTTAAGCACAGATTTGTTTCTAGTTAGTGCGCGCCTGCTCTCAGACTTTTCCTGAAGCCAAATTATGGTATCTTGAAAATGAGTTTACATATGCAACTCCGAAAATTATATACCCGAACAAAGATTATTCACATTAGTATCTACAGCTTAGTAAGTACTGCCAATTGCATACTAAATCTCAGAAATTATTCTTTTCTCTCTGCATCAGCTTTAGTTGTTACTATGGGAACAAGGCTTGCTTATGACTTTATCAAGTAATTCATAGTATTTATTGTACTGGCTAAAGATGTTTTTAAATTTTATTTTATCTTATTAAATCTAGTACAACCATATCTCCAAATGACCCTCCATTAAAGGGGATTATGTTTATGGCCCTTCTGATTACTTGATTAGATGTATAGGGACTCTGCAACTTGATATTTCTCTTTAAACTTCTCTGCTCACTAACAAAATAATCTCAGGTATAACCAACCATGCATTTATTTTACAGTGTTTCTTTCCAGGAAGAAAGCTGATGGGCTCTTTCTACAAATATCCTCAGACAACACAGGGCAGGGTTTCACAGTGGCTCTAACACTAGATTCTTTCATGTTTAATGGGAAAATATTTCCCTTTAATTGCTCTCAGTTGGATTTTGAAGAGAGGACTTTCTGACTCTCTGGAAACTCTCAGGTAAAATACTATGAGGGGCTAACAGGAAAACAATTTTGACATGATGATTTAATTTGCTTTCTACACTATTAATGAACAAAGAGATGTATTCATTTAAGTATGCTTAATTTATAAGAATTTATGAGAGCTAATGAAGTAATAGCTCCAAAGAAGGCACACTTTTCTGACATTTTATGGACTTAAGTATAAATGCTTAGCTTCCATAGTTTATGGAGGCTAATTTCCACAATTTTAGAATACTGGTTTTTAATATAAACCATGTTTCTGTTTCCATAAAAGTTAATTTGTATTCAAATATTTTGGAAATACTCTTAACTTAATGCAATTCCTTGACTTGTAGTATATTTAATATAATTAAGTACTTTAATTGTATTTTTAACTCTTTGCTTTGCTTTCCTTTTCTTTCTTATGTCCCGTATACTCTTTGATCATTCTAGTGTCTTTTACTAATGCTGTTTGATTTCTCTCCCTTCCCCACTGTATTTTTGTATTCTTAGAAGATACTTCAAAATTGAGAAACTGAAATCAAAATTATATTTGATGATCAGCTTAACCCTGAAATCCACATTCTTTTTAAAATCCTACTAAAATGCTACTTTTTTCACCCAGTTTGGGGGAAAATAAAAATTCTCAGCCCCGTCACTTCTCTGTTTTCTTGCCTCATATATAAACTGTGGACATATTTTGGCTCCACCTTTAAATCCTCTTTAGCAGTGTTCTAACTCACATCTGCTGCTGCCACTCCTATAGCTCATACCTACCTACCCCTCATGAACTAGTCACCATCCTTGCTCAGAGTGGTCCAATAATCCTCTTACTGGTTTTGTGCAACTCTAGCTTGTTCTCAGTTAAGCGGCTAGGGTGATGGATCACTTATTTCTCCTAGAAAAGCATGAATGCTTGCTATCTTTTGCACAATACAAGCCAAGGTGACTGAGAAGGCTTGGCCATTCCTGCTCACTTGCCCACCACTCCTCACCTTTGAATGACCTTTTCTTTTTTGTTTTAAATTTCAGACACTCTTTTATTGTTATTAAAAAAATTTCCACCTCCTCCCCTCCTCCCAATTCCCTC
>LOJH01028466.1:19654-30487 GCA_001685095.1 Ellobius talpinus | reverse complement strand
AGCAAGTCAGTAAGCAGCTCCCCTCCATGGCCTCTGTATCAGCTCCTGCCTCCAAGTCTCTGCCTGGTTTGAGTTCCTGTCTTGGCTTCCCTCAATGGACTGTGATTCAGGATCTGTGTGTCAAATAAACCCTTTCCTCCCCAGGTTGCTTTTGGTCATGGTGTTTCTTCCCAGCAACAACAACCCTATCTGCAACAGTCAGGTGAGATGGTGTCCTACAGTAATCCCAGCACTTTGAAGGTCAAACAAGCAGACTGCCTGTTTGAAACCAACCTGAGCTATGTTGTAAAACTCTGGGTGGGGGGAGACCTGAGGAGGTGAAATCCATTTTTCCAGTCCAGTAAGAGTGAGGACAGATCAACCTCCAGGAGCATTTACATCAGGAGACACAAACAAGATACCCCCAGGATACTGTTTTCGTTGGAATTCCTAACACCCAGGCTGCTCTTCCAACTTAAACTGCCAAAAATAAATGGAGACTTTTAGCAAAGTCCAAAATGGAGCCTGGGAAGTCCATTCATGTTCACGTGCGTGAACTTTGGTTAGTGAACCCTGCAGCTGTCCTTTCATTGCCAAGACAGCGATCTGTGCAGATACAAACGCTGTTCATGAGCAGAAAGGCTACCCTCCCTCCCGTGCCACCTTGTGCCCTCCCACACACTTTAGGACTGAACCCCGAAGGTGAAAGTCATCCCTTGTTCTTGGCTAGCCCATGCTCAAGGCTACCCATGGGATGAAACTCACGGGAAGGGTTCATTCCACAAACCCACAATTAATTTTTAAGATGTAAGTGTGCTGAATTATGTACAGCTGAAATCCCACCACAATGAATCTTGTAACGAGATGTGGGGAAAGAGCTTCATCCTAGCAGAGGACTGCCCTGCCGGGCCCATGACTGGCACAGCTGGGCAACCATTACTCAGCCTGCATGGAAACAGACCACTCCTATTGAAGAGATTCTAGCTCTTCAGGAAGAAAAGAAGAGTTTTGTTTCTTCTCTTATTCTTCATCCAAGAAAGAATTACTTTTAAAAAGAAGAAAAGAAATTTCATTTGAGACAAAGGTAAATTTCTCAATCCACTAAAAGTTAAAAGAGTAACAAGTGATTGGCTTTTCCTAAAACACTTGCAAAGACTGATGGGTGGAAGGATGGGTGGATGGATGGATGTGTGGATGGGTAGATGGGTAGATGGGAGGAAGTACGGGTAATAACCAATAGCTAAGGGAAGGTATAGAACCAAGTGATGGGACACAATTTCTGGAAGGACAGTTTGACAACACGCATCCAAAGTGTTAATATGGGGCTGGTGACACGGCTCAGCAGGTAAAACACTTGCCATGCAAGCCTGGTGACTCAAGTTTAATCCCTGGACCCCACAAAAAGGTACAAGGAGAAAACTGACCCCACAAAATTGTCCTCTGGCCTCCATAGGAATGCCATGGCACACACACCTACACATACACACAGATAATATTTTTAATTAAGTGTTAATATGTGATACATACATACTCGAGGGATTTGGAGGGTGGGAGTATTTATTGTTGGGTTCTCTTGTATGTTTTTTGTTTGGTATGGCTTTGTGACAGTCTCCCACTGTGTAGCCCAGGCAGGATTGAAACTCAGAGATCTACCTACCTCTGCCTCCTCTACCTCCCTCCACTGGGAACAAGAGCATGAGCCACTAGCCCAGTCTGGTTCAGCTGTTCTTTTAATAGGAGTCCACAATATAAAGAAATGGGCACATACAAAATTTTCTATTTCCCAAGCATAGTAGCAGACAATCTCTATGTGCCAAGCCAACCAGGGCTACATAATTAGACCCTGTCTCAAAAAGAAAAAAGAAAAAAAGGAAAGAAAAGAAAAAAAAGAAGAAAGTTAAGTCAGGTAATGGTGGCGCACACCTTTAATCCCAGTACTCAGGAGGCAGATGCAGGTGGATCTCTGTGAGTTCAAGCCCAGTCTGGTCTACAGAGTGAGTTCCCAAACAGCCAGGACTAGGACTACACAAAGAAACCCTGTCTCAAAAAAAATAAATAAAAATAAATAAACAAAAAACCAAAGTGGACAGTTCCTGAGGAAGGACACTAATGTTAACACCCGACTTCTACACATGTGCACAGGCACACACAAAATAAATTTTAAAATACAAACATAAAATTGCAACTAAGTATTAAAATGCCTCATTGCTTAAATGAGTTATAAGACATCCATATAATAGAATCCTAGACAGCTATTTTAAACAATACCCAAAACGGTAGTGTGAGTCTACTTTTGTGAAATATACACATGTGAACTTTTAGTAGGTAATAAAAGACTGAGTAAAACAAACAATAAAACAGTGGGTTTGCTGGGATGGTCAGACGCATCTCTTTGTCCCTTATTCCTAAATTTTTTCCACAAAAGTTTTTATAATAAGGACACAAAAATTTTCAAGCTGCCTTTTTCCCTTCAACTTTTCGAACAAACACAATCAATCAAGCTACAAAAAAAAAATCAAAGGGCTGGAGAGCTGGCAAGAGTTAGGAGCACTTGCTTCTCAGTTCCCAGCATCCTGGCAGCTCACAACACAAAAGACAATGGTGATAACTTTGTAAATTTTGCCTGGCACATAATTGGAAATAGCAACCAAAAAAAATTTTTTTTTTGAAATCATGAGTTTTTCCTCACTCAGGCTTTTAATCCACAGAGCCCATCCTAATGATGCCCCTGGTGGCAGGTAACATTTAATTTTTCTGTGTCATTGAAAGAGAATTAGATGTAAAACTCAGGTAAGAGATTAATATTTCACACCCTGAGGCTAAGTACTTCATCATGAATATTCATAAAGGCCTATTCTGAGTGAAATCTCTTGTGAGCCTCGATTTAAACCCACTTCGATCTTTTACATAGTTCAGAGCCTGGGCATTCCTGAGAGAGAGACATTTGGTCATCCAGCAGGCTGTTCACTGCAGGCCTCAACACGTCAATAAGGGGGAAAAGCCACGGTACGGCAGCAGCACAGGCCTGCAATCCCAGTACGAGGAATAAGGGGCGTGGTAACCAGAAGTTCAAGGTCATTCCTGGCTGACAACTGACTTTGAGTGCAGCGCAGAGAGTAAGCTAATTTTTTAAAGGAAAACAGGAAAAAAGAACACCGATGTTTTCACAACCTTCTCCCAGAAGTGAGCACTAGGCTTCCTTTTTCCTCGCCTCTACTGGTGAGGAAGGTGAGAGAAGGGCAACGTGACACCGGAAGCTTCACAGACCCGGGCAAGAGTCTGCTCCTAAATTCCAAGAAGACTTGGGTAGGGAGGACTACAGTTTAGACGCGTACCTTCCGGAAGTCCAGTATTAGCAACAGAGTAACTTTAATCTAGAGGGGTGGGGCCCTTGGGGGCGGAGCCCTTGAAGGCAGAGCTTTTAAGAGGCGGTGGGTCCTTAAGGGAGCTCCAGTTATGAATGGCATTAGATGGCCTTCTGAAAGAGCTAATGGATGCTTTGTCCCCCTTTGCCTTTGTCATCTTCCGCTGGGAACTAACTTTCCCTCCTCCACTCCAGGGGGACAACATTCTAGGTGTCATCTTGGAAGCAGAGAGTAGCCCTGAGTACGTGCCGACACCCTGATCTTGAGCTTACCAGCCTCTGTAACTGAGAGAGAGGAAGTTCTGTTCTTTGTAAATGACCCAGCATCGGGTGTTCCACTGTAATGGCGCAGGATGAAACAAGACAAGGAGAAAAGCAGAAATGGAAACATAGGTGGAACTGCCTGAGCTGACAAAACTCGCTTTACTGTGGGGCTCCCACCTCAACAGGATGGCTTCTGGGCACCTTCTCATGTAGCCGTCCCAGGGAACACCCTCCCTGTAACCGTTTCTATCCTGGTCCCTGGTATAATTCACACCTTAAAAGGGGGGTGCAATGGTGTGGCCATCTGGGGCCCCTCAGAGTTCCTATGTTGAAACTGAATCTAAAGTGAGGGTGTTAGAAGGAGGGGCCTTCGTGAAGTCGTTGGGTCATAAGAATGGGCTCCAGCCAATGGCATTTGTGTTCATATCAAACAGGCCAAGGGACCCGGTTTATCCTTCTCACCAAATGAGACGTGCAAGGCACAGTTAAAAGATGACATATAAACCAAGAGCAGGCCCTCAGCAGACCCTGAATCCATCATCCCCTGGACCATGGAATTCCAAGTGTGAGTAATCAGTCAATATCCCAATGGTATTTTTGTTTTAGCGCCCCAAATGGACTAAGACATAATTATGATTACACAAAGATTGCTTAGGTGTAAGGAATATCTAAATTGTTCCAGTGTAACAAAATCTTGGAGGGTAAGAAATTGAGATAAAGACCTGATAAATCCAAGGAGAGGAAGGTGGGTTAGCTGACCTTCTCACCCCCCACCCACCCATCAGCCCTGGAAATGCCCCAGAAAAATCTCTTATCTCTTCCTATCCTCTCTAGCAGACCTCCCCAGTCCTCCAAGAACTCTATGGCTAATCCCAGTCAGCCAATCATTGACTCCATCCTTTGATTCAGGTGCCTTTATTGGCACAGTGGAATGGTTACACAAAAAATTCTCCTGCAACACTTAGGCCTGTGGGATTGGGAGTGGGGCTGGAGCAGAAAAGGAGAAATAAGGACAGGACTATAAAAGTGAAAGAAGAGAAGAAAACACATGGCCAAACAGCCAAGGCAGCTAGGGAGTCACAGTCATTGCCCCAGTATCTCTAATACAGAGACAAAGAGATAAACAGCTGAGGATATCATCCTACCTGCTGCAGTAACCATGGTAACCAATGAACCTCAACAGGGTAGAATAAACCTAAACTCCTTAAGACATCTAGGACTTTGAGGAGTACTGCCCCCCCCCGAGGAAAGTATTTTTTCCTTGGAGTAACAAAGCCCAACAGGACCAATCAGTAAGTGACATCCTTAACAGAGTGACCTTTGTCTCGTGTCTGTGTTCAGACTCCGAATGACCACAGGAACTGCACCCAGTCCCCGTGTGGTAGTTTGCGTGTAATTGACCCTGTGAGCTCACAGGGAGCCGTGCTTCTTCTGTCCTTCTTTGCTTTATTTTTGAAGTTCCCACTATCCAGAAGGGACTTCCCCTTTCAACTCTGTAATAGCCAGATAGCGATGGGAATGGCGGGGTAAGAGAGTAACTAAAATAAAATATTTAAAATATTTGCATCTAAACTAAGCGTTCTATAAAAAGCATATCTATTAGAAGGTAGATGCCTATGTCTACCTGTATACATTCAGGTGCCAGAGAGTAATTTCTGGGCTCTTCCTCTATTGCTCCCATCTAATTTTTTTTTTGAGGCAGGGACTCTCTTCCTGTACCTGGAAGTCATCGCCATGCCCAATTTTCCCTGGATGCTGGGATCTGAACTCAGGTCCTCATGTTCGCTCAGTAAACACTTTGTCCACTGAGCTATATCCACAGCCCAAGCCGAGGTATACAGCTTTTATTCGTAAGATTGCTCTGACTAACTTTGGGGTGACTCTAAAACATTTGGGTCTTGAATCTGTGAACGTGAACTTATCTGACTGACTGGTATGAGAGGTGTCCCAGTCAATCTAAGAAACATAGATCAGGGCCACTGACGTGGGGTGAGCATATAATTCAGTTAGTAGAGTGCTTGCTTATTATGTGTGAACCCCTGAGTTTGATGGTCAGCACCCCAACAAGTAGAGTGTGGAACTATACATCTATAATCCCAACACTTGGGAAGTAAAGACAGGAGGAAGATTCTAAATTCAAGATTATCTTGAACCGTATAGCAAGTTCTTAGCTAGCCTCATTGAGAAGCAGACAGATAGATAGGAAAGGAGAAAAAGAAGGAGGGAGGGAGGGGGAGGGAGCAAGGGAGCGAGGAAGGAAGGAGAGAAGGAATAGAAAAGTTGCCTGCTCACCTAGCCAGTCACTTTTTTGTTGTTTTGTTTTGTTTTGTTTTTGTTTTTCAACACAGGGCTTCTATGTGTAGCCCTGGCTACCCTGGAGCTTGCTCTGTAGACCAGGCTGGCCTTGAACTCAGAAGAGTGCTGGGATTAAAGTCTTGCACCACAACTGCCCGGCAAGAATCCTGTCTTTAAATGTATAGATATATAGATATGGATGCAGATATCTTACATAGATATAGATATAGGTATCTTAATGAACAAATGAAGAAAACTTTTAAATAATCATCTGTTATGAACATTTCCTTTATTCTAGAATATAAAGAGCCATTCACTTAATACAGTCTATGTCTCATTAGAGGATCCACTGCCATCCACAAGCATTTTCTCCATTGCCCCCAAACCACCATGCCACCATGTCCATTATAGGCTATTTTGCCTTCATAATCATCTCTGGCATTTCTTGCTGTGGCATATTTGATTTCTGAGTTATTCTCGATCTCATTTTCCAATAGTTTGTCATTCCCCCACCTTTGTTATAAACAATCATCCTAAGAAAAAGAATAAATCAAATCACTGGAACTCTTGATTTATTTGCAAACAGCCAATGGATAAACAGTGTCCTCTATTTCTTTCTTTTGTACCTTGCGGAGGTCAATTTGGGGCCATCGCCAAGAGTTGATGTGGACAGGACTCAAAATACCCCCAGCCCAGCTCTGCTGTATAAATAGTGCTGACTTTGGGGGCCAGCTTGTGGAAGCCTGAACTACCTATCCAGCACAGAAATAATGTCAGGTTTTCACTTGATATTCCACAAACATTTCAGGGTTCCTTAATCCACTGTCTAAAACATTACATTTGCTGGAGATAGAGAATCCAGATTTTCCCCCTTCGGGATCCTCAAGAGAGGATCAAAATCAAGGCCATCCTCCACTACCTAGCAATTAGATAGCCTTCTGAAACCAAGGAGGAGGAAGAGGGAGGGAGAAACGAGGAGGAAAGAGGAAGGAGGAAGAAGGGGAGACTGGGAAAAATGAAGAAAATATACAACTTCCTGAAGAACAGATTCTTTGCCAAGAATCCACCCATGTCTCACTGTGTGAGCTAGGGTAAACTGGGAAAGGCAAGCAATTCTCACTTCTAAGTGTTGTGGGGTTTCTTCGGGGTCAATAACCTGCAGTGGTCATTTTTAAGCTCCTGCAGCCAGGCTCTTGGCCACTGCTGTTACGTCTCTGGATCCTGATTGGTGCCCTGCTTTCTTTGTGGCTGTTCATGCTTCACACCCAGTCCCTCCTGCCTGTTGGTCAATACTGTAAATATTCACCATGAGGTACGCTGGCCAATGACCACTCACCTGTGCACTGTGACAACCGTGCCACTGGTGGGCTCCTCTCCGCTGTATGTAGGCAGCTTAATTGTTTTACCGCCATCCAAGCCATCTATACCTACATGTGTGTTCACACACACACACACTCACACACACACATACACACACACATCTTGCACACATACATATGCAAAAATATAGAAAGAAGGAAGAATGAAAGAAGGAGAAAAGAAATAAAGTGGGGGAAGCCAGATGGACTAGATCAAGTGTGGACTGAAATAGCACTTGGACTACAACCCCCAGGCTCAAAGCAGTTCCGGAAGGAATGCTGGTGCCAAACGGCAATTTGAGGAGAGTTCCAGCTTTGGGACTAGCTGCTTGGGGAGCTGAAATGAGCTAGCAGTCATAGGCCAGTGTACTCAATTCAAGAAGGATCTAAATTCAAGATCTCAAGGCCACAGTGCTCCAGAAATGAGGTTGAGTCTCCCATGAGCAGAAGAAGAGAGGCCCCGCTGCTTCGCTGACCTCAGGGTTTGAATGTTCAGAACACCATATTCCAGGCGCTCCACTCAGTACTTCATGGGCATTAGTTAATTCAATCAATACCCGTGACTCTGCAAAGTGGGTTTCCTAGGTGAGAAACAGGCTTTTTCCCAGTGTACCCAGTTAGAACCCAACATACTTGAATTTAAAAACCAAGGAAGCAGAGAGAGCTCAGTAGGCAAAGTACTTGCCGTGCTAGTATCAGAACCCAAGTTCAGTCCCGCAGACCCTTGTAAAAGCTGTGCACAGTAACATGTGCTTGTAAGCCCAGAACTGGGAAGATGGGTGTAGGAGGACCTTTAGGGCTCCTGAGCTCACTGGCCAGCAGACCTAGCCTAAACAGTGAGCCCCAGGTCCTAGTGAAAGACCCTGTCGCAAAAGGCAAGGTGACCAGCTCCCGAGCCCTGTCGTCTCCACATGCACACACATGATCTACGCTTTCATAACCCTCCCCTTTGTAGTAGTCTGCTTGGGAGAAAATTCCTTACACCAAGTTCAGTAGAGCTTATATGATCACAGACATTCAAAACAAAGCAAAAGAAAATTCCCAAACCTGGCAGCTCCCATGACTAGAACAATAATATTCTGACAACTCCAGCCAGTGACGCTCAAACACCATTAGTAGAAAGATTAACACAGGGCTTGATAGCTCAGACCTGTCATCCCAGTACTCAAGAGGCTAAAGCAGGAAGTGTGAGTGCAAGGCCTGCCTGGGCTACAGTTAGAAACTCCTTCCTCAAAAAGAACAAGGGAAAACCAAGATGAAAACAGTTTAGCTGGCTATAGCTTTACTCATCAGCCAGTCAACTGGCTACAGCTTATTCATTTGGGATCAGGTCCCCTGCAACCAATCAATGCCCATAGTTGCTGTTACGCCCCACATGAGTTTGGTCTGCGAGTACAGGGCAGGCGCCTAGTCCAAAGCCATGACCACTTACAAAACATCTTTCCATCCTGCTCAGAACTCCCTCTCACCACCGGTGAGGGAATCCCAAACCACCTGCCAACCACTCACAAAGGTCAGAGCTACTCACATGCGTGATCTGTTGTCCCTATATTCCTCAACTGGAAACTCCTGGAAGACAAATTTGGCTTCAAAATGATGAGCATGGACAATAGCATGCACATGAACCATCTCTGGCTAGCTCTGGTGGCACATGCATGTAATCCCATCTTTTAGGACACTCTAAGGCAGGAAGACAGTGAGTCCCAGGCCACCTGAATGTGTATGGGGCAGGGAAAGAGGCCTGCAAGGCCAGCACTCTTGAGAGCCAGAAGCAGGCAGATCTTCAGTGTGTGGGTAGCCTGGGCTACACGCTACATAGACCCTGTCTCAATAAAAACAAAATAAACAAACCAAAAAGCTGTTTTCCAAAAACATACACGAAATCAAACCAACAGAAAACCATAGGGCAGGCATAATGTACAGCCTCTCTCCTGCGGCACAGGGCTGTGTTGATTCTAATCCCTGTTCGTTTCCTCACCTTTCTAAGCAGAATAAGGTGTCATCACCATGTGCTAATACTACAGCACCTATGGAAATTTCTAGAAAGACTTATCCATGTACTTTCATGGTCAGTTACCAGAGTAATTTTGAATAGTTCTAAAGCATTTTAAGTACACTGAAATACCCAGAAAGCTGACTAAGGGAAAGAAGACTGAACTCCCGGCACCCCACCACCTCTCTCCTCTTACAGTTTGTCCCCTAATAAAACAGGGAAGAAAACACCACGCTTTACAAGTCAATACAGAATTATCCAGATCATCTCATTTTTTCTTGTTTGCAAAGAATTTAAAGGGAAGCTGTTTTAGTATTTTAGCACAGAAAACTCGTATACAATATCCCTGCTTCCCCAAAAGATAACTCTCAGGAAAGGCTGCCAGTGATTTGGCTGAGAGACAGCCCCATGCCTACTGAAGGGCACCCATGAGCAAGTCAGCTCTCAGACAAGCATGGTCTGCTGGGATCCTCGGGGCCATACCCAGTGCAGAGATTGGAACTGGTCCAGTTTTCCTAATCTCATTGGCTGAGACTTGAGCCTGACAGACTCAACTCCACCCAGCTCTTCACAGGCTGCACCTGTGTCCCCCTCCTCAGCTGCAACCCTTTTTAATACAGTTCCTCGTGTTGTGGGGACCCCCAGCCATAAAATTATTTCATTGCCTGACACTCACCTCAGCTGAGGACAATGCTGGCAGACTGGGGGAATGCAATGGGGAAGGCATCGAAAATGCCTGCCATAACTGTAAGGGTTCTTCTTGGGTTTCCTCATCTCTTGTATGGAATGTGGTTTTCCACTGCACATCACAGCCCAAACCACTTATGAACAAGTAATAAATAGGACTCTGGGGCCAGCAAGATGTCCCAGTGTATAAAGGCTCTGGCAGCATGAGCCTAAGCGAGCTAAGTCTGATCCCTAGAACCCATGTAAAAGTGGACAGAACTGACTCCACAGTTAGCCCCTGACCTCCATGAGCTGTGTGCCCACGTGCACATGCACCACACAGAATAATGATTCATTCATTAATTAAAATATTAAACCAAATCAGACTCTTTATCAATGAAAACACTAGATATGGTGTCTTGGTTAGGGTTACTATCACTGTGATAAAACACCATGACCAAAAGCAACTTGGGGAGGGAAGGATTTATTTGGTTTATGCTTCCACATCACTGTTCATCATTTAAGGAAAGTCAGGACAGGAACTCAAGCAGAGCAGAAACCTGGAGACAGGAGCTAATGCAGAGGCCGTGGAGGGGTGCTGCTCACTGACTTGCTCCACCTGGCTTGCTCAGCCTGCTTTCTTATAGAATCCAGAGCCACCAACCCAGGGACGGCACCACCCACCATGGGCTCATGCCCTCCCCCATCACCACTACTTAAGAAAATGCCTTCCAGGCTTGCACAATCATATGGATACATAGTCTCAGTTGAAGTTCCTGACTCAGTTATCAAGTTGACATGGAAACTAGCTGGCTCTGAAGGGCTGGGGTGTAATTCAGTTGGTGGACTATTTACCTAGTGGGTACCAAGTCCTGAGTTTGGTCCACAGCACCAAATAAGCCAGACATGGCCCA
>LOJH01028466.1:0-13020 GCA_001685095.1 Ellobius talpinus | reverse complement strand
GGGCGGGGTGGGGGTGGGGCAGTAAAGGTTTGGACACAAGGGTGGGGAGGGAGGCGTGGGAGGAGGATGGGCAACAGAGGCTTGGATGCATGGGTGGGGAGGCACAGGAGGAGGGGCAACAGAGGCTTGGATGCAGGGGTGGGGAGGCACAGGAGGAGGGGCAACAGAGGCTTGAACGCAGGGATGGGGAGGGTAACAAAACACGTGATTGAAAAGTGAACGGGAGAATACTGGGGTGAGGGTATAAGCAGGGGTGGGAACAGGGCAATGGAGGAGAGGAAGAGGTGAATGGGAAGAAAACAACCAAAACAAAATAAAATAAAATTCAAATTACTAACAAATAGTTTGTGGGTTCCTTGACTCTAATAGTCAAGGCAGGGCATCTTAAGCTTTCTCTACTCACAACTCCTATTTGCTGGGGAAAAAATTATATGATTCCAGTACGTAGGTATGTTGTATAAGCATGCAAATCAAACACTTACTGAAAATAAATCATGAATTTATTTCAAAACAATTCTTTGATCTACGTGTAATTTCACCATTTATTAAAGACAAAATGAGGTAGGACCTGGTTGCTTTGTCCCCTACAATACAATCCAAAAACATGCAAGTTGGATACAGACTGAGAAACGGTGCCAGGAAAACATTAGAACATGAGTGTCTGTAATTAAACCATTATGTTCCTGTGAGAGCAGAAACCATGTGTGTGCCGTGACAACGCTGCAGTTTGTAACATACGACAGCTGGGATCTGAGCCAAGGTGCTGCAGGCGGTGCTGGGTAGCACAGTATGTCTGGATGGCTTGTGTGGTGTGAAGTGCTCAAGTTGTGTGTTCAGAGACAAAGCTACAGCAAAGGTGTGTTGTGCAGCATGGTGAGCATTCCCTGTATGCAATGCAAATGTGTTTATGTATATGTGTGTATGTATGTGTGTGTGTGCAGGAACTCATGGAAGCCAGAAGAGGGCACCAGACCTTCTGGAGCTGGAGTTACATGGGCTGCATGTCATGGGTCTGGGGAGCCGAACTCCGGTCCTCAGTGAGAGCAGTACATGCTCCTAATCACAGGGTCATCTTTCCAGCCCAAGGTTTCATTTTTGAATAATTTTTGGTCTGGTATTCAGAAACCTTTTGCCATTGTCCAATTTTCCATGATCCCCACTCTCAGTTATGTGACCCTATGTGGGGTTGTAACTACAGATAAAGAAATAAACATTTAAGTAAATATAAATAAATAAATACAAGATTTTTCTGAAGGATCAACAGCAATCACCCACAGTTGAATTGTGGTCCACTGAAAATTAACGTCTGACTCATAACCACATTAGGGACTATGTCAGAGCCTGTTTGAGGTGGAAAAGGCAGGGCTCATACTGCGTCCAAGTTCCAGGTCTCACCACCTCTGGAAGAAGAGACAGTGCATGCACAAGTAACAGCGTGCAACAGGAAAGGGAGAAAGAGGGCAGCTTACTCCATGAAGTGAGACACAGGTCCTTGGCATCCATTCTCTGATGTGATATAATATGGTCCGGACCATAGGGATGACGAATGCCGGGCTTTTCACGCAGACAACAGGAGCCAAGGCACAAGGCAAGCTGCCAGAAGACGCTGATGGAGAACAGCAGTGTTGCAAGTCTAGAAGACACGGCATGAAGGAAGAGGAACAGCGTAGAAAGGTTGCGGGATATAAATGTGGGGGTGAAGACTGAGGAATATTGACTTTAAAAAAAATTTAAAGAAAGGCCCTGCAGGTAAAACACTTGCTGTGCGAAGACCAGGTTTCAACTTCCTGGAACCCGAGGAAAGCCAGGTGGGCAAGGCAGCCTGCCCTTAATCTCAGCCTGTTTGAGCAGAGACTGCTGATTCCCAGAGCAAGTGGCCAGCCAGCCCATCAGCAGAACCAGGGAGCTCTGGGCTCTAGTGGGAGACCCTGTCCCAATGTAGAAGGTGGTAAGCAATCAAGGAAAACACCCAACATCTAATGCCAGCTTCTACACAAGCACATATGCACCGCACACACATGAACATGCGCACACACAGAAAGTGTATAATCAAATGTGAAAAGCCCCTATGCGTAACAGTGGACTTCAAAGCAGAACTAGAAATTGGTAGAGTTTACACGTGCTAATGAGAGGTGCTGAGCCCAATATTTGGTTTCAACAATAGACTTAATGGCGGCAAGCTTGACCCTTGAAGGATCACATCCCTGCCTTCAAAACCACCACACAGCACCCTTGGGAGAAGGATGGAAAATGGAGTGTGCCAGACAAAAGCAAAATCTTAAGAACACTTTTTTTTTTACCATAACCAAGGCATCATTGGCAACAAAATAAATAAATAAACAAACGGACAAAAAATTCTTGAACAATTTCACCAACCCCGTGTGTGACCTGACTCTAAATAGTAGTCTCTTTCTCTCCATTCCCCTGCCCCAGTCATGATTTAAGAGAGAGAAAGAGAGAGAGAAGAAGCGCTGTGCCCATCACTTGGCACACTGCATTCGGCTGGGGCACATGAGTCTGCCTCTCATTCCCTACCACTTTCCTGAGATCCAGAGGCCAGGGTGGATGCTCCACACAGCAAGCACTACGCCCATGGCAGCACACATTAATAATAATTCCATGTGGTGTCATGGAAGCCCACAGGCTCTTAGCTGAATTTATTTGAAAAATAAAGTCGGTCGGGTTTTTTCCCCCTGAAGATCTTTACTTAAGTCAGCGTGGAACTGTTGTAAAGATAACTACCCATAAGTCACAGCTACCCAAGGACCGGTCTTGTTTTTCCAATTCACCGCTCACCATGACAACATAATAAACACACCCTCAGAGGCTTCTGCTCACCTAACTACGGCAAATGTCATAGTTCCCCCTTCACGGTGCTCCCAGGTATAGCCATGAACTCCTTTTCTGTATCCTCTGAGGTTCTAGTCAGATACTCATTTCCCACTAGAAGCTGCTACTAACCGTGTTGTCATAAGCCAGGCAAGCAAACTTTATTCCATAATCCACTAATAATCACTGAGATTTTTAACAAAAAATAACAGCAAACGATTGAGGCAGGAGGGTTTCAACATCTGTTTTTTCCATTCTTGTTTGGAGCGCTGTTAGATGTCCCTGTGCCCTTTCATAAGTGACTAATAGGAAAGATACAAGACTAATAGGAAACACAACTTGACGCAACTTCATTGACGGTTGGTTCCAGTTAGCAGCTGTTCTTTTAACTGCACGACATAAAAGCATACATTTTAGGGGGGGAAAAGTTGACCCCGAAACTGCTTCATAAAATAAAGCATTTCATTTTTCAAAGTGTTAGGATCATTTGAGAGGCCCTTGTACTAAAAAGCCCCATGAGTTCTGGTGTGTGTGGGTGTGTGTGTGGGTGTGTATGTGTGTGTGTGTGTTTAAAGAGAGAGAGAAAGTTTAAAGTTACCACCTTAAATATCAGAGACTAGAGACTTTAGAGTACAATAAGTGTCAGAAATAAAATGTAACTTCTTTCAAAGTCATATAAAAAGCAAATCTCTGTAAAAAGGTTTTCTTTCCAACAGCGAAGCATGAAGTTCAAATCATAGCAAACGGTTATGATGGGATTCCTCTAAAGGTGGCCAGACAGCCACAACAGCCCAAACTTCAGACTTCTGGGTGCCCTGGCTGGTAACGACAATTCCTCAACTACCAGCAGCCGCTCCCTCCTTTGGTTAAGGAAATCTTGTAAGGTTTGAAATAAGGTAACAAACTCAAGAGACTAGTGAAAATAAAATGGTTTTAATATACCATTCTGCAGAACGGGACAACATAGAGACAAAGCAAAAATGACCAGCATGATGATTTGGCACAAGAGGGTGATTTTTAAGGTCCCCCATCCTGTCCCTTTCTCCCGTAGTTCCCAAATTCCACATCTCCTTGGTTTAGGACCCAAAGCCTTATATGATTGATGACTAATTTGGGGCTTGAGTCTGACCCCTTTTTCTGATCTTGGCCTCGGTCTATAGAAGGCTTTCTGGATCTTTCCAGTTCACAGAACCACCAGCTACAGAAAAGAGGGGCATAGTACCTCTTGCTTATCCGTATCTCTGATGAACTCTAAGAATGCCTCATACTGAAAATAGACCAGAATAACCTATTTATTATGGAAATAGAGTTCAGCCTTCCACCATTAGTGCTGAGCACTGTGGCGTGAGCTTGTAGTTCCTGGGGCTGGGGAGACTGAGATAGGAGATCCCTTGAGTTTAAGAGCAAAGTGAGGTCCTATCTCCAAAGGGAAATACTCACACACACACACACACACGTGTACCACACTCACACACCACACACTCACAAACACACATTCTCACAAACAACACACCGTACTCACACACATGCTCACACATACTGACACACACCACACGTACATTCTCACACACCACACTCACACATACATCACACACACACACATACACACACAGCTGCCTCACACTGATTAATAAAATAACAAAAAAGAGAAAAAGAAAAAGAAAAAATTAGGGCACACACATGGATACCACAGAGCATACGTGGAGGTCAGGAACATCTTCCTGAAGTCCGTTCTCTCCTTCCAACCTCTGGGACCCAAGGGATTGCACTTGTACTGTTAGCTTAGCTGTGAGTGCTCATCCACACTGGCCCATCTCATCAGTCCTCCCTCCCATATTTTCTACAACAACAAATTTCTTTTAAAATCAGGGGCAGGGCACAGTGGTACACTTTGAAAGTGTGGCACTGAGGAGGCACAAATGGGCAGATTCCTGGGGCCTGGACCAGCCACCCTCTGGAGTGCTGGCTTGTCTGATGTTGCCATAGTCCTGGAACTCTGTCTGTTCAAATGGGCTCATTTAATTAAATTAAATTTAAAAATAAAAAAGGGTGGCCAGTTCCTAAGAAACCACCCCCAAGGTGGTCCTCTAACCTCCATGCACATAAAGGAGGGAAGGAGGGAAGGAAGGAAGGAGGGAGGGAGGGAGGGAGGGAGAGAGAGAGAAAGAGAAAGAAAGAGAAAGAAGGAAAGAAGGAAAGAAGGAAAGAAGGAAAGAGAAGGAAGAAAAGGGAAATCGGTCAAGAACGGGGATGGAAAATGTCTCGCATCTGAAAAAAGCATAAAGTGGGCTCAACTAGAATGTCTGGTGGTCAGGGCTCCGAGTCCCACCTGACTGTTCCGCAAAGCCTGCCGTGTCCTCACACCAGGGGCGGCTTGCTTTCTCTCCAACAGGGATAATGGGCTTTTCAGCACTTCTGCAAAATTACTGACAGAAGGACCTATTTCCTCTTCCTGTGAAAGCAACTGATAGTGACAGAAGCAAGAGAATCACTTTAACCACTAAATTATACATCGCAAAGGACGAAGGATTCCATGAAACTCCCACATAATTCCATTCCAAAGTCCTTCCTGCTCAAACTTTGTAAGAATGGCTGACAAAACCTCCTGACCTGACATTTTCCCTCCTGGATCTTTGCGTGGCTTCTGCCTTATGGACACATCATCTTTTTATTTTTAAAAAGATCATTTTATTTTTTAAGTTATGTATGTCTGTGAGTGTCTGTGTGTCTGTGGGTTTTTTGTTTGTTTGAGAGACAGAACATGAAGCTGGAGGGGCTAAGGAGCTGTGGAGGATCTGGGAGGAGTCAGGGGATGAGAAAAATATGATCAAAATACATTGTCTGAAAAAAGTCTTAAATAAGACAGGTGCAGTGGCCCATGCCTTTGATTCCAGAACAGGGGCAGGTGAATCACTGTGAGTTTGAGGCCAGACTGATCTATGTAGTGAGGTCTAGAAGAGTCAGCCCTGTGTAGAGAGACCCTTTCTCAAAAACAAAAAGTTCAAATAGATAAGAAATAATAATTTTACTTTTTGATCACATGTATCTGTGAGTTTTTTTTCCTCTGTGTGTGGGCATGCCCATGTGAGTGCAAGTGCCCATGGAGACTAGAGAGGGCACCAAATATCTAGGAGCTGACTGTAAGTCACCTATGTGGTTGCTGGGAATTGAACCCAGGTCCTCTGCAAGAACAGCAAATGTTTCTAACTGCTGAGCCATCTTTCCAGCCCCCCCATATTATTTTTCATTAACATTGCAATTAAGAAACATAGCAGATTGTTGCGGAATTAGAAAATATTGAAAGATCTCTTATTTGGTCCTTTTGGCTTTTTTCTGAGAATGAATTAACCATGTAACTGACTCACTTAGGAATAATGCTCCCATTTAACACTGGTGTACATTTTCCCACAAGTATAAAACCTTTACCACCGTGCCTGGTTCCAAATTGTCGCTGTTTCCCCCCAGTAATCTTTGTGCCTGGCTCATGGTCACGCGCCAGTGATTACTTAACAAATACTATTGGGTGATGGGTGTACGCAATGATAGAATATTCAAAACTGCCCCGTTTTTAAGTCTCAAACAGCAAAATTAGTGTAGCCTTTATGTCCACCTTAGCTCAATGCCTGACCGGTTCATTTGGGCAACACATAAGTATGTAATCCAATCAGAAGGTGGCTGAACGCATCTCCCATCTCCCATCATACATGTCTTCTCAGAACGCAAAACAAGTCAACATCAAATAATACAAAGCAAATTCAAAGGCGGTGTTCTGAAACTCAGGGTACTTTCCGGCATCAAAACTCAGACAAGCTTCAAAAATCCAAATCCTAAGAGCTCTACCGAGCCAAAGAAAAGCCACGTTATTTAAGCATCATCTGGTGCTTCCAAGATGGAAGACAGTGCACACAAGCACATGCACACATCATTCAGAGCAAACCGAGAATTATGTTATAAATATGCTACCAGGTAAAAGTCCTCATTGCTATTCCTGGCTAAGCATTCTAAGTGTACCCTCAAGGTTTTCACGGTTGCAGTTTATCAGGAAGCAGGGACGGGATGGCGACCCGCCACCCAGTGTCACCTGGTGTGCCCAACTGGGAGAATGGGGAGCAGAGATATGCATGGGGCTTTAGAACAAAAGAATCCATTTCATCGCTTGCCTTTAACCGCCGGACAGAATGGCTTGTGGTGTGGAAGTGTGTGATGAATGTGCCCCCTCCAGTTCTTTATTGCCTCTGTAAATCACGGGACTGACAGCAGTTAATAAGAAAAGCTTTTGAGTGGTTTTTGAAGTTTGGCTTTGTACAAATAAAGTCTCATATTAAAGATTTTGCTAGTCTTCAAGGTGTACAAAAAGCGGCGTGTGTCGCCCTTCCAAGCTTTTAACCGCAGGTCTCCTTCTCTCGGATTTTCACGGAGGGCAGGGGAAGAGACCCTTCCAGATACACGCATTGGAAAAACACAAACACATCCAAGTTTAAAAAGCTTCCTCTGCTCAGGGTGTTGCTGGTGCAACTAAAAGGACAAACTTGCAGATTTCACAGCCTGGATCTTAAGCCGAATACCAGAAAAGATACGTGGTAAGGAGGTTGTTACAGGAGATTTAGTAGTTCATTTCCGGATGTAATTGTACATTTTACCTCATTTAGCCAAAGCAAACTTGGGTTCGGTGTCTAGGTGGACAGCTCTAAATCCTGCTGAACTGAGCAGCTGCCAGCTCAGTCTCGGGCCCCAGGTCCTGGAATTCTGAAAACATATTTCAGAGCATAATTGATGCTAAAAGGACTAGAAAGAGCCCTGCCTTGCTGAGCAGCCTTTTCTCCATGGAGCTCTGGATGCCTTCCCCCAACAACTGCATGAACTCCTAAAGGGCAGATTCTGTTATTTGTGAGAGCTCAGGGACAAAGCTGAGATACAAAAGGCAAGCCACGTCTTTCCCTGATTATCGCCAAATCTCCCGTGAAGCCCCAAACAGGACTAGACTCATTCTTCTCGCAAGATCACACTTACTTTAAAGCGCAGAAACACAAAATTTTTGAATGCATTTTCCACAGCAGAGGATTGAAGCATTTGGAATCCATCTACACGGCTAAGTAGCTGTCTGGACAGTAGAAACTGGGCTCTGTGTAGCTTTGGCCCAAGTAACAGGAACAAATAAAAATCAGATTTTCACATTATCTACCAGGGCCCAGTCAGCTTCTTGGTAAACATGAAGTTACAGGAGCAAGACGCTTGCTAGCTTTACCAAGGGGTGTGGTGCAGGTATGTATGTATGTCCACATCCATGTGCATGCATGCGGGTGCATACACACACACTGGGCACAATGGCATGTAGAAGCCACATTTCAGAGCAGCACCCCTTCAGAACCCTGCTTTGGCACTGGGATTGCATTAAATGACATTTTACTAAAACAAATAATACCTAGCGTTCTGGTGAGATTTCTGATCACAGCAGATTGTGTCGGAGCTCTTGGCAGAACAAGAGCTCCAGGAACTCAAATGGCAGCTCCTGCTATTCGACCATCTCTCTTCCTTCACTACAGAGGTGACTGACTCCCTGAGGCCCAGATCTGCATCTGTGCCATGCACCCATATCACTCTAGGGATCCCTTTAAAAGGAAGATCCCTTCTCTAGCTGGATTATCACCAAGACTATCCTTGATTCTCAGATGGAGTCCATTCATGAAAATGCGCCAGGGTCTCAGACGGTCAAGGACATGTAAGGAGGAAGTCAGATCTACCTAAGAATCAGACAGGTGCAGGTGGGTGAAATGCCCAAGAGAAGACCCCTTAGACAGACAGCACACTTGACATTCAAGAACCTGGGAAAGGCAAGGGGGGTGGGGGTAGCATACAACTGTAATCCCAAACTTCGAAAGGCCCAGAAGCAGGAGGATCAGAAGCTCACAGACCAGCCTGTGCTATATAGTGAGAATCTGTATTGGAAAAAAATATAAATTAAAAAAAAATCTGATAGCAAAAACAAACCACGATGAGACAGAATGGACGCTGGGATCCATGGGTATGCACTAGATTTAGAACAAAATAAACCCACAACCAAAAAGGACCAGGGTGGACCAGAAGACTGGCTCAGCAGTTAAAATCAGGCCCTACTCTTGCAGAGAACCAAGTTCAGTTCCCAGCACTCACCTCAGGTGGCTCTCAAGGGCCTGTAACTCCAGCCCCAGAGGACCTAACGCCTGCTTCTGGCCTCCAAGAACACTGCACTTGCATGCAAGCGTGTACACACGTGCGCGCATGTGCGCACACACACATTTTAAAATGAAATAGATCTTTCAAAAAGAAGTAGAGATTCTGGCATTGGGATAAACTGAGCATAAATTCAAGCTTGTTACTCTCTTACTTTGAGACGTTGCAAATCTAACATATCAGAATCCCTTTAAATCCATCTTATAGGATCTGGGTATAAGGTTCATATATAGGCAGTGCCCAGTACACCATCCCTTGACTTGTCCAAACACATGCCAGGAAGAGTCATCTACGTATATTGTCTCATTTAATCCTCGCAACAGTTGTATGAGTTGGCCAGAAAGCATCCTAAAAGAGACCTCCATCCAAAAGGGTCAGGATAGAGAGAGAAGGACCATGAAACACAGCCAGAGAAACGGCATGTGACCTGTAGCCACTGTTCCCATGTGGAGAGTTGGTGCTAGGCACCTGCCAAGCCCAGGTAGCATGGCTTGAAGGTCATTCCAGGGTTCATCAAGGAAGTCCTTCCTGTTCCTTGTCTTTCTCCCTTCCCTTCCGGAAGCTCTCACCATAAGGGTGATGTAATAAGCTGGAGAAGGCTGACGCATACTTTGGATGCGAGTTGGAAGGGTTACACGGGCATCCGTGTTTATTACTAAAATCCAGACATGCTTGCCACACAAGTAACCAGAGTGTAGTTCATACGTCTAAGAGTAGATAGGAAAGCTAAGGAATGTGCCTGAGACAGCACCCCCAAAAGTGGCTCACGGAGCAGGCTAGCTGAGAAGGACAGAACGCCTTACGTCCCAGAATGCTTTGTTCCTCTCAAGTTACCATCACCTGGAGATCTTACGAAACCAGCACAGGAAAAGGGGAGGGAGGGAAAAGCAGGGTTAACAGAAGAATTAGGGAGCCAATCTGAAAACACCCATTGCTCAACTTACAGATGCACATCCCATGGGACACGGGAGCTTTTCTGTGTGAAACCTGTGACTGACTCCCTGGAGTCAAACCTGTGGCTCAGCTATAATGTTTCAGATTTACTCATTCAATCTGGGTATATTGGGCAAAGAAAGTAAGAAATCAGTAAAACTGGGGCCTGAAGAGATGAGTTAACAGTTAAGTGCGCTTACTGCCCTTGCAGGGGCCGCAGGTTTGGTTCCCAGTACCCACATCAGGTAGTTCACAACCACCTGGAACTCCAGGTCCAAGATATCCAATGTTCTCTGGCCTCGGAGGGAACTCTCACATACATAGTGCACATACAGACACAAACACCTGGCCTCTGTGGGAACCCTCACGTACATAGTGCACAAAGACACAAACACACATGCATAAATTAAAAACAAACAAGTAAATAAATCTGAATAAATTGAACTACTTCATTTATTTAAGTTCTTTTGACCTGGATTGTCTGGGATTCCCTTTATTTCCTAGCCCCTACACACACACACACACACACACACACACACCACACACACACACACACACACAGATTTTCTATGTAATTCCAGCATACCAGCAAAGTGCCAACACATTCTTTCATTTCATTTCTCGTGGATCCAACCAAAGGTAAGAATAAAAGTTGCATGGGGCTGGAGAGATGGCTCAGAGGTTAAGAGCACTGGCTGCTCTTCCAGAGGTCCTGAGTTCAATTCCCAGCAACCATATGGTAGCTCACAACCATCTGTAATTTGATCTAGTTCCCTTTTCTGGCATGCAGACAGAACACTGTATAAATAATAAATAAATAAATTTAAAAAAAAGAATAAAAGTTGCAGACCTTGGCCAACCCAGAAGTTCCTGTGATTTGCACCTGGGTGAAATTGTATTAATTAATTTGAAGTACTGGGTGGTCAGGCAGGAGCCAGGAGCCACAAGGTCTTCAGGGAATTGTTATGATTCTACATCTTGTTGGGAAAGAAAAGTGATCTTAGTTTTTTCACCGTCCTTACACGCACACCTTTCACAGCATATTGAACACTTTATAACCAAAATGAAAAAGAAACAGAACAAATAAGATTGTACTTTTGCGACGCTCCCTCTTATTTCCCCTTAAGCACACAATGCTGTTTGTATTGCTAGTCTACTGAATGCCATCACCCGAAGTTCAAGGTCATTTTCAGGAGCCCCCTCCCCATAGCTCTCCTTGGCATTTCCCTGTCCCATGGCTCCCATCTCTACTCCAACCCTCCCATGGGGTAGGATCTGTACATGTCACCCCACAAAGGAGAAACAAGACTTGATATTCTCTATATTTGAGACACTTATAACAACGTCTTGCATGCTCAATATTTACTCAATGCAATTTAGGATAATGTATTTATCTAATTTATGAGCTAATATAGGCTAATCATTCACATTACAGACAAGTCTGGTTTGCAGCCTCCAACAGACGACTTCTTTCTGGGTTCTCCGAACCTCTCTGACGTGTTGGAAGTGATGCCCGCTGTCATTTGAGCTAGTTCTCTTTCCTGGCCTGTGAGTGATGGCCACAACCATAGACATGAGCTCATTTGAAGGAATGAAATGAGTTCGCCCAACAATCATTTAGCAGACCTCGCATAATTATCAATTTCCTCTCGAAGCTAACATTTGCTAAGAGAAAAGGGGAGATTCTATTAATAATCAAAACATTTGACTTTCTGGATCTATTCCATCTAACGAGGAGAACTCCATTCTCCGGTCTTGGGCTACCGCCAGGTGGTCTCTTACCAGGAATCATTTTCAACTTCTAATCACACCTCAACGGCCATGCACCAAATCGTATACACGTATTGATATTTGCAGTTAAATTATATCAAATGTCAATGCAATCAACTCATTAGCAGGCTTGTAGCAAGGCCCAGTGCTCATGCCCTGCATCTGCCTCTCTTTGATTAAGCAGTCTATGGGCCATATTCCCTGCCTGTCTCCCAGCTGATCAGCTCCCTAATACCACTAATATAAAATCACATGAGCATAAGAGAAAAAAAGAGAAGAAAAAAGTTAGTCTACCTCGCGTCCATCTTAAGCAGAATATTAATAGCATGCTAGAATTGAGCAAGAAAAGCAAACGAGATTACCAAATAGATAATCATTTTAATGAAAGATTGTACGAGGTTGTTAAGAAAGTCTATGTTCGGCCCAAATGATCCCGTCTGCTATTGTCCCTTCAACTTCCTGGCTACCTGGGATCTTAAATCTTTCTTGCTGGCTGTGAGAACCATAAGCAACCCTGGAGTGTGACTGGCACACGAGGGATCTGCAAGCATGGGGTCAGCGGGGCTTACGATATGCTGGCCCACTGCTCCAAATTTTATATCTCTCTGTCCCTCCGTTATTGCCTGACATGATTTAACAACTGTAATTCCTTATTTAATGATGTCAAAGGTTTTTAGGAAATTGACCGTATTTCACCAACGATATATTTCTTCTTGATTACGGAGTGGTTAAAATGATTTTAAACCAAGACAGCAAAATAAAGGAGTAATAAAATCAATAAAAGGTGCTTAAAACATTCCTTCTATTAGGTAATGGCATTTAAAATATCCGCAGCTTGTAATGGCACTTAGGATATGCCCAAAAATCAATGAGCTAAATTACTTATTGAACTAGTTAATTTGAACATTGAGTTTTTTATGTATATTGATAAAATGGGTTACAGGATCCTGGCAAATAGTGACACCATGTCCATGGTCAGATAGCGCCCTCTGCTGGAAATACGTGTTAAATAATTGCTTTCCTTTTGCAGAACAAAGATTTTTTTTCATTATTTTAAACTTAAATGCATAACTTCAAAACATTACCGAGAAAGCCTACTAAAATTCATCAGAACAATACAAAGCCATTCATCCATACACTTTTTTAAATAGTCACTAAGATAGGCATGACACACACCTGTAATCGCGACACTCTAGATATGGAAGCAGAAGAGTTCAAAATCAGCCTGGGCCATATATTAAGTGAGACCCTGGCTCAAAAAAATGGAAGGAAGGGAGA
>LOJH01028465.1:0-17732 GCA_001685095.1 Ellobius talpinus | reverse complement strand
ACACACACACACACACACACACAGTACTTTCTTTTCTGTAAATAGCATGTTGCGCTGTGCAGGTATCCTGAACATCTGGCGGAGCACATCACTTACGATCGGATTAACACAATGAGTGTTGTTCTTCTCCATTTGAAGCTTTATGAACTATTTTTCAAAAAAAGAAAAGCTTATCTTCTTTCTTTTCTATTTTTTAAGAATCTTTTTGATGCAGGCTCTCACTGTGTATCCCAAGCGGATCCTCCTGCCTCAGCCTCCATACTGCTTGGAGTACAGTTGTATACCACCATGCCTGGATTCGTTTCTTGACAATAATTGTATCAATGAGGATTACAGGCCTCAACCTCCATGTACATGAGTGCTAAGTTAATTGTCTTTAATGGTAATATATTTCATCATTTACACAAATTACACCTGTAAGTATTTTTCTATGTGGATTTACTAGCTGTTTCCATTCTTTCCCACTACAAACGGTGTTGCAATAGATGCTATTGAACATAATGTTGTGGTTTAGAGGTGCATGTATCTTCCAACATTTACATGTTAACACCTAATCCCCCAAATGACAATATCAGATGAGACGTGTGTCACTCCCAAGGACAGAGCCCTCGTGAAAAGCATGAGTGCCCTTACAAAGGGCAGATAAGGAGGGAGAGGAGGTGCCATCTGTGAACCAGAGAGAGAGTCCTTGCCAGACACAGAATCTGCCAGCCTTTGGTGGAAACTCCCTGCCTTCAGAACTCTGAGAAAGAAATCTCTGATGCAACAGCTATCCAACTGAAGGCGATTTAGTAGAGAAACTTAAGTGGCCTATGGAGCAAATATCTCTATATGGAGTTTTATTTCTAGGGCATAAATGCTGAAAAGGATTATAGTTTAAAGATTGGAGACTCATCCCCAAAGCCACTTTCAATCACTGTGTCAGCTTCTTCAGAAACAGAGGGATAGTCTAAGCGCACGGTCATTACCAATGGACAGTTTTTCCCATCACTTGCTGTTTGCCAAGTGTTCTGAAAGGGGCTAGTGAAAGAGACAGAGACAGGACAAATTCTATTATACTAGGAAACTGTGCTTCCACCAGATGTTACTGTCATTACCTGAGTGTGTGTGTGTGCATGTATGTATGTGTGTGTGTGAGAGAGAGAGGCTCCACATGCCACTGTTCACACACATGTGTATAAGCTGACTCTTCCTCTGTCCAGTACTGTAATCTTTCACTCTCAATAAAAGGAACCTACAATAAATGAAATACAGGGTGCTGCTTCCCGTAGATAAATGACTAAAGTAACAGAAGCTTGGGGATCAGTAACTCAGTTTAGGGGCAGAAATGGGGAGGTAGGAGACACACTTTATTGAGGAGCCGGCATTTCAGCTGAGAGGGAAAAAAAAAGACAAACATTTTCTCTAGGCCTGGAACGTGAAGAGCCAAATGCTAATGAACACTCACAGAGGTAAAGGGAGGTAAATGTCAGTGCCTTTTTATCCTGAAGAGGTAGCGTGTACCCCAGAGTGGTGTTCCGCCAGCACTGGCGCATCTGAGAATTACCTAAAGGGGCTTGTTCAGAATCACGGTGGATGAACAGCTTCCTCATGTTCTGATTCAGTATCCAGAAAGCTGTGATCCAAACAAACTCTCAGACTGGCCAGGCTTTGAAATTTATCTGCAGAGACCTTGTGAGTAGGGGCAAAAATTCTTTCAAGAATGACAATGTAGGAGAGTTGCAGGTTATATCAGAAAGTGATGCCATGCTTCTAAACTTAGGGGTCAAGTAAATTGGCAACTAAAATACTTTTTTGATTTTTAAGAAGTCACTCCACAAGAAATGCTGGTTAAATGGCTAAGTAAAAGAATTCAAGGAGGAGGTTAAGGAAGCCAACCAAAAGATCCTTCAACTGTGAGACTAGCATAGCTTGCTGGACTTGCAACAAGGAAAAACACAAAACCAAATAACTAGCAACAACAACAAAACAATATTAAGGTTGGCAGAGTCTCCCAGCAGCTAAAAGCCCATACTGCCAAACTTGACAATCCAAATTCCGTCCCAGAAATGTAATAAGTGGAATGAGAGAACTAACTCTCATATTGTCTTTTGATCTCACATGTGCACCGTGGCTGCCTTAGTGCGTACACCACACACACACACACACACACACACACACATAAGGGAAACATAGTATCAGAATAGCCAATTGAAAGCCAGCAGCTGGAGCCTTCTTAAAGAACTTTCTTGAAGAGGTTAAACTGATCATCCAATCAGGCACTGTTGTTTCTATCAAGGCACAGGGCAGGTGTGATTACCAAAACTATAATGTAAACATGTGTCATGCTTTCGTGTAGTCAAATCCAGACACACTCTTTGTCTCTGCTTCTGAAGCACGGAACAGGCTCTTACATAATTTCCTAGCTAGTCAGTGTTAGCGCCTGTGATTAATGCCACATGACCGGCTTTGAACTTTGTGTTCTGATGGCTTCTCTAGCCTTGCAGAGCTCCTAGCAAGAGGAAATGTGTGATCCACAGACTTCACTCCTGATAACTATCAGTCCAGCCAACAGCATTGCCATTGCTTCAGGAGGTCTCGTGAGTAACCATTTTTGTGCCTTGCTCCTCTCTACAGACAAATTACACAAGACTCTTGAGATGGGTTTTTTAAAGCAGAAACAAACCAGAGGAGTGATATAACTTCCCACAGCCCAACCCTGGGAGAAAGCTGATCAAGGATTCGCCTGGGAAAAGCCAGAAGAATCCAAGTGGAATATCCACGGTAGAGAAGTCCTTGCTTGCTCTACTATCCTCTCTCTAAAGCCTCCTGGAGTAGCCCTCTATCTAGCTGGAGCTTCCAGCAGATCAGTGATCTCAGAGCAGAGTATCCCCGTCCAGAACAGAAGCTGTCCCAGTGCTGACCAACTTTTCCAGCTTGGACAAGTCCTCCCAGCTCTTCATCCAAGCGTTCCTGGATACATACCCCGTCTAGCCTCAGGCTCACAGGAGGCCAGGGAAGAGGCCAGGCACCCCGGAGGCTTCTTCTCCCTCCCACCTCTCCCGCTCCCCACACCAGACCCTGCTGGCCAGAATGCTTCCCAGGGAGATGATTCTAACTCCTGAACTAATGCATCCATATTCCCCCTAGAATCCCAGTGTGACCTCGACCCTACCTAGCATCCCCGGACAGACGAGCAGCTCAAGAGCAGGCAGGATTGAAGGAGGCTGAACCCCAAGCTGTGAATAGGCCCGGACGGAGAGCGCCCCACCTGACCTCTTTCTACCTGGCAGCTGCTGCCTCCCAGCTACTCACCAACCCCAGGGCTCGCAGGAAGGCAAGGGGTTCCTTCAGTGCCCGAAAGGTGCCCGCCGAAGCCAACTACGGATGAATAAGACAAGGGAGAGAAAGAAAAAAGTATGAGCGGGGGACTGTGGACACTTGTCCGGGTGTCAGGGTCCCCGGGGTTCCCCAACCTTAGGCCAGCTGCTTTGCCCGCCCTGTTCTGTTCTACCTGGCTCACAGGGTCCATGGCTCGCCCTTGCTACGCCTTCTCCCGCGCCGGTTCCCTTCAGGGATGAAGTTCGTCTGACCCACGGTCCCCAGGGTCAGAAGCCAATTCAGGCCGCGAGCAGCTGACCCGGGACGCTGGCAGGGAGCAGGCAGCCCGTGACCGCTCTCTGAGGCTCGCTTGCGCTGTGCGCTCGGGAAGCTAGCACTGCGGGAGGCAATCGGAGCAGGAGAGGGGTGAGCGGGGCAGAGTGGGCAAAGGAGCAGCAACAGGGGAGGGGAGAAAGGCAAGCCGTCGGGGCCAGGCTGTCATTGGCCAGCCGCACGCTCCACGGGGGAGGGCGTCCGGGTGGGCTAGGCACAACCTGCGCACATTGGTCCAGGCCCAGCGCGCGCAGCTCTGGGCTCCGGGGAAACTTTGGGGGCTGTTGGCTGGCCACAGTAAGCTCACGTCCTCAGCAAGAAGGCTGTCCGCTGCAAGGGGCTTCCAGTGAGAAAAGAACACCCACTGTCAGTGGAGACATGCATTCACATTCATTCTGGTGACTCGTCTATGACGAAGAAAGCATGGATCAGACTAGTCATTTCCCAAAGCCTGCATGGAAAGGCTTCCTTGTGGCTAGACAGTTTCAGACTCTGGGGTCCAGCCCCAGACAGCACACTCCTTATTCCCCTCCAGGAAGCAGGGGTGGGGGAGGAAACCTGGGTGTAGACTGGAGAGAGACAGAGGTGGTAAGAGAGAGGGAGAACTGGAGAGGGAGACAGGTGTGTGTGTTTGGGGATGGGTGAGGGGTGTCAGCATAGAGTGGTAGGAACCGAAATCAATTGCTCTTGGCTATAGCACTGGGTACCAAGCAGCTAGGTAATCTTCCGGACCATGTGTGAGGTCCCTAGCAAATTTACCCTATTTTGAAAGTGGAAAACAGATGGGATTAGAACCAATACATGAAGGACTAAAGTGGCCTCGAACTTAAAGGACATTTCAAGCCTACGTGGTCTCTTTTAACCTCGTGTCAATACCCTAAATGAACCTTTCCAAAATACTGATAGGTAAGAAACAGTTTCCACCCTAACCAGAGTCAAGCTCTGCTTAGAATTTAATGAGAAGTAGCTCACCCCCACCCCTTAATGGGTCAACCTTGCTGCATATAATCAGCAGCAACGATGGAGTTCTGTCAATCAAGGAAACACCTTGCTGAGAGCTTAACAGACATCATCATTTCATTAACTATTCACGGGACACCCACGAGTTAATAGTGTTATCCTCAGTCTTGAGATGAGGACACTGGAGCTCGCTGAGGGGAAGTGACCTGCTCAGTGCTGTTCAGCTTGCAGGCACTGAGCCAGAGCTGAATTAAAAATGGAGACGCAGAAAGCATAGAGGAAGGAGAAGATGGGGAACAAGGGAGAAAAGTGGGCAGGTCCATCACCCTGTGCAACCCGTTCTTCTCCCTTTGGACTGGATTCTACATATGAAGTGGTCTCCCAGCAACACAGAAGAGTCCATCTGTTTACTACAAAGATTTGCCAAAAAGGCTTGGAGTGTGTCGAAATATGTGAGGGGTGTATTTAATAGTTAGGGCTGGGGGAAATAAATATAGAAAAAGAATGGTCTGCAGTCTATAAGGAGAGACAGCAGTCCAAAATTGGGCAAGAAAGGGAGCTTTTAGGAGAGACCCCTCCAACCCTGTCAATGGATTTTATTAAAGAAAAACTCGAAATTGCAAGAATAGGAACCCCAACAGGCCAGTTGCGCCATCTGCAGCCCCAGCTTTGTTCCTACTGCTCTTCCGGCATGCAGAAAGCTTCTGAAACAATGGAAAACAATCGCTTGAAACACAAGCCTTTATGCAACTACAGGGTAAGTGGGAGGGGCAGAGCATAACCAAGTGGTTGGTACTCAGTGTCCTGATTGCGTCTTTATGAACACATGAGCCAAGCTGTTTCTTTTTACCTATGAAATAGAACATACAATAATGGATACTGGCTGTAGCTAGGTGCTTCGTGGACTCTAGTAGATTTTGTAGATAGCCTGTGTAAGACAGTATCTCATGCTTTGATTCTTTCAATAATTGAGTCTTTCCAAAGCAGCCTTGAACATGTAAAGGTCCAGACTGCAGTGCTCACCATCCACCCTTAGAGTGTGCTCCTTCCTTCCTTTTTAGTCCAGGAGCAGCCATGTGACCTCCAGAGACAATGGGTATTTCTGAGGATAAGTTGGGGGAATTTTATATAATCTACCCTCGGACTTATTTCCTAACATTAAAGGATGAATATGATTTCCTTGTAGAGACTGGCACTACAGCCTAGTGGCAGAACATTTGCCTGGCATATGCAAGGGCCGGGCTTTGGTCCCTAGATTACCAAAAACAGGGCAGGGGAGAAGACTTACATGGAGGCACTATTGACAGTCTGGGTTCCCACAGAAGGCTGGTGTAGAACAGAGCTACAGCTGAGTCATAGTGAACAGGAAGCTGAGTAGTGGTGAACAGGAAGCTGAGTAGTGGTGAACAGGAAGCTGAGTAGTGGTGAACAGGAAACTGAGTAAGATATGCTTTGGGACCCCAAAGAACTGAGATATTAAGGGTTTTGTTGCTATTTAACCTCAGCTGACTAACAGATTTCACACAGTGAAGTAGGGAAAACAAGAATTGACATTAGGTTGTTTTGGCCTCATTGTCTCTGCACTCCAAAGCATAATCTTTGCTCTTTGCATAATGGTCAATGAGCTTAATGAGTATCACATCTCCTGTTCATTGATGGTAATTTTCCTGATAGTATCAGTTGAGTTTCTGCTACACTCAGAGGGTTGTACTGTTTCCTGTATTTAATTTAAGCCCTGTCCCAGCCTGCTCTCCTTCTCTACGGATAGCATACCAAGCCCAAGGTAACTTTCATGAGTTCGCCTATAAATCTGAAATCAGGAAAGATTTATTGACTGCATTGTCCATTTGTGATCATTAAGCCAAGAACTTGACACTAATGAAGTCTGATTACTGTACTTAAGTCCCTCAGATCTCTCTTCATAGTCAACATTTCTCCTAGCTAATATGGTGATGTATTTTTCCAGTTCTCCAGACACCATGGGAAACTGGCAAATGAGGGTGCAATGGCTTAGACTACAATGGCACATTGTCAGGCGTTTCTTTTCGCATTCCACAGATGTATATGTCCCCAACAGCTGCATCACCAAAATAGACAAGAATTGTGAGCTCCATATCACATTTGCAATGCTAAATATTTGGTAGACTTTGGGGTTAGACCCTATGTATACGACCTGGGGATAACTCTGGTTTCCTTCCAAATAGATCGGCAAGAGAAGGAAAGGTGATGTGAACACTGCCACCATTTTATTTCGGGTGACTTAAAGAGGACCCCTTCTCTTTTGGCCCAATATAGTAAAACCTAGTTTCCATCTTATTCTAATGAACATGCTGCAAGGGCTCAGTTACTGAGTTAACTTTGATGGAGCATAAGCCATCTATTCAAGTGCTCTGTGTTGCCTATGAAACTCAATTAGTTTCCAAACTCTTTTGGCTTTAGGATAGAGACTCATAACTATGCATACTTCCTTTCTCCCAGCAAGACAATCCATCCACCTTCCTTCAGAGGAGAGCTTATTCTCAATAGAGGAAGATTTGGGTCCTCCCTTGCCCTGTTGACAGTGTTGAGTGATATTTTTATTTCTATGTGTGTGGGCAGGGGTGTGTGGCATCTAGAAGGTAAAGACCAGGGCTTATTCCCAGCAGCCTTGTAAGAACAGAATGTATCTCACAGCCACAGTAGTGAATCATATGGAAAATATCAGTGGCTCCAAGGCAGAGCAGGCTTCGTTGGCTCATTCAGCAAGGAAAGGGTGGGAGCCTGCTGTGTATTGACATGGTTGAATACTAATCTGTCCCTAGATGCTTGCTGAGACTCCTACCTTTCCAAAACTCGCCTTGTGCTAGAAAATACTCAAAGCCTAAACTTTTAAGGTCAGTATTTTATAAAGATGAAAGTGAGAAATATAATAATAAAAATAACCATTTTCAGTCTCAAAGAGAACTAATGTTAGATCAAAACTGCAAAAGAATAAATCATTATAAAAAATATGAAATTATGTGTGTACACAAAATTATTCTGTGTTGATTGTACATGATAGAGGGTTGTATAAGTACATCTCCCATACATGTATGCATGTACTTTGAGGCTCTTTCCCTTCACGCTGCCCATCTTTCCCTTCTTCCCCCTCCCTCTCCGCTGTTACTGCTCCGTACCCTCCTACTTTCAAGTCCATGGCTACTGTTAACACTCTTTACTGCCCCATTTGCTAGATTTAATCTATTCAAAAATTTAGGAATCACAAATGAGAGAATATATGCAATATTTGAGACACTCTGAGGCTGATTTCATTTCTTTATTATGATTATTTCCAATTGGATCCACTTTCTTGCAAATGACATAACCACTCTTTCTCATGACTAAAAAGTTCATGTATGTAGCATTTCTGTATCTGTTCCTCTGTTGCTGGACACTTAGGTTGATTCTTAACTTAGACATAGTGCTACAATAAACACAGGTACACAAATTTGCCTGTCATGTGTTGCCACAGAATTCTTTGACTAAATATCCAGGTGAGGGATAGCTGGGTCATATGGCTGCTCTATATGTAGGTCCTTGAAGATCCTTCAAACTGACCTCCACGGTGGCTGGATCATTTTCCCAGGAGAATATGGCGGTTCCTTTTTGTCAGGTTTGGTTGCTTGTTTTTTAGTGACTGTCATTCTAAGTGGTAGGACATGTAATTCAATGTAGTTCAGTTTTCATTTCTCTAGCAACTAGTTTTCTTGAACATTTCTCCTGTATATAGTATGGCCTCTGGACTTCACCCTTTGGGAATTGTCCATCATTTAATTAACTAATTTATTGACTGAGTTGTTTGGCTTTCCATTTAATTTTCCAAGCTATTTATATAGCTTACTTATCAATCTTCTGTCAGGTGTATAGTCCACAAAGATTGTCTATTTCTGTAAAGAGTTGACATTGAAATTTTGATGGAGATTATATTGAATCTATAGATTACTTTTGGTAATATAGTCATTTTGTGATAATAATTTTCCTAATCTATAGGCATGGGAGACTTTCTATCTTCTAGTGTCTTCAGTTTATTTTTTCAGTACTTTACACTTTACATTAGAAAGCTTTTCTGATCCTTTAGTGGGTTTATTCCAAGATAGTTTTGCCGGGGGCAGTACAAAATGGAATTGTTTTCTGATTTCTTTCTCAGTAGGTCTGTCATTCATGTATAGGAAGACTACTGATTTTTGTGTGTTAGCTTTCTTTCCTGCCACTTTGTGAAAAGCGTTTATCAGGTATAAGTTTTCTGATGGAGTCCTTACATCTTTTCTGTATAGAAACCGTATCGTTTGCACATAAGGAAACTGTGACTTCTTGGCTTATTTGATATTATTTCCTTCTCTCACTTTCTTGCTAAGACTTCAAGCACTGTATTGAATAAGAGTAGACATAGTGGACAGGCTAAGTTTTTTCCCATTTACTATAGTGTTGACTATGGCTTTACCATTTACAGCTTCCATTGTGTTGATATCTGTTCTTCTCCTCTTATCTTCTGTGGGGGCTTTATTGTGAAGGGTGCATGGTATTAGAAGGTTTTCTGTGTTTATTGGGATGAACATGTGATCTCTGCTATTGAGTCCATTTGTGTAATATCACATTTACTGTTTTGTGTATCTTGAGCCATTCCTCCATCTCTGTGATGAAGTCAACTTGGTCATGGTGAACAACCTTTTTGTTGTGATCTTGAATTCAGCTTACTAATATTTTATTGAGAATTTTTGTACTAAGGTTCATCAGGAAGTTTTGTCTGTAAGAAGTACTGATGCTCATTCTTTGAAGTTCTCATAGAATTCAGTTGTGAATTCATTTGCACCTGGACTGTTTTAGATTTGTTTCAAATTAAGTATGTATCTGTGGGAGAGTTGGCAAGTGTATGTCATATATGCACTGGTGCCTATGGAGGCCAGAAGAAAGTTTCCTATCCCCCCACTCCACGTGGGTTCTAGGAGTAGAACTTGGGTCATCTGGAAGACTATCAAAGCGCTCTTAACTGCTCTCTAGTTCCTATACATGAGCTTTGTAAATTGAGAGATTTTGTCATAGACTACTGCTTCGGTCTTATTGCTCATTACAGACCTGTTTAAATCACTTACCTCACCTTGTTTAGTTTAAATATGTCATATATATCTAGAAATTTATTTTTGAAAGATTTTTCCAATGTATTAGAATATAAATTTTCAAGATATGTATTAATGGCTTTCTGAATTTCACTGGAATCTTTTATAGTATCTCTTTCACTGCTAATATTGTTCATCTGGGTTTTCTCTTACTTTTGGTTGATTTGGGTAAGGTTTGTCAAATCATTTATTTTTGGTAGAAATTACTGCTTCATTGATTCTTTGTTTTTTTTTATTCATTTCAATCTTATAATTTTCTTCTCTGATCATTATTGTTTCTTTTCTTCTGTTGATTTTGGGTCTAACTTGTCTTGCTTTTTTGTGGTCTTAAGAAGCATTGTTATTTCTTTGAAATATCTCTGATTTGTTTATTTGTTTGCTTAAAATAGGGTCTTACTGTGTGGGGTGGTTTGGAAAATATGCCCCCCAAATGGAGTAGCACTATTAGGAGGTGTGGCCTTGTTGGTGGAAGTGTGTCATTTTGGGGGTGGGCTCTGAGATCTATTTTGCTCAAACTTCCCTCAGTGTGACTGTCAGTCAACCTCCTGTTGCCTCAGAATCAAGACATAGGACTCTCAGCTTCAGTACCACATCTGCCTGCACACCACCATGCTCCCCAACCATAATGATAATGGACTGAAACTCTGAAGCTGTAAGCGAGCCCCCTCAATTAAATGTTTTTAATGTGATTGTGGTGTCTTTTCACAGCAATAAAAGCCTCACCAAGACACTGTGTATGGCTTGGAGTTTTCTGTGTAGCCCAGGCTGGCCTTAAACTCACAGAGCTCTGCCTGCCTCTGCCTCCTGAATCCTGAGATTAGAGGTATGAGCCATAATTCTCAGTTTTTGGGTTTTTCAAAGGTTTATTTTATTTTTTACTTTATTAGTATTTTCCCTGCATGGATGTCTATGTAACATGTTTGTTCAGTGTAGGTAGAGTCCAGAAGAGGGGACTGAATCTTATGGAGCAGGAATTACAGACAGTTATGAGCTTCTATATGGGTGCTAGGACTTGACTATAATTTATTTATTTATTTATTTGCTTGTTTGTTTATTGAGATAAGTTTCTCTATGTAGCCATGGCTTGTCCTGAAACTCACTCTGTAGTCCAGATTGGTACTGAACTCAGAGATCCATCTGCCTCTGCCTCCTGAGTGCTACAATTAAAGGCGGGTGCCACCACTACACAACTGGGTTCTGGGACTTGAATCAGGTCCCCTGGAAGAGCATCTAATGCTCTGAAGCATTGAGCCATCTATTCAGACTGAAATGTTTATGTTATGTGTATTTTAGTGTGTGTATAGGGGGTAGTGTATGCATGTGCATCGCCTGTGTGCTAATACCTACAGAGGTCAGAACAGTACATTGGATCTCCTACAGTTGCAGTTACGACTGTGAACTGCCCAATAAGGGTACTGGAAATCGAGACCTGGTCCTTGACAAGAACAAGTGGTCCTAACCCTGAGCCATCTCATTGGGCTTCTGGTTTTTTAATGTAGGCAGTTGTACCTATAAACCTTTCTCTTAGGAAGGTTTTATTATACCATAGGCGTGGGTTTATTATGTTTTTATTCAACTTTGGAAAATTTGAAGTTCCCTTTGTGATCGCCTTGATAACCATTAATTATTCAACAGTGTGTTATGTAGTTTCCATGAATTTGTATAGGTTCTATAGTTTCTATTGATACTTATTTCTTATTTTGTTTCATTGTGGTCACATAGAATACACTAAATTATTTCAGTTTTACTTATTTTATATTCTATATGCTCACTTTTACAGGGAGTTTCAGGGAATTATGAAAATAATATGTATTCTTCAGTGTTTGGATGGAACACTGTAGCTATCTGATATATTCATTTGATCTATGGCTTTATTTGACTCAGATGTTTCTCTGTTTATGTTTTGTTGGCATGACTTTTCTATTGGTGAAAAGTCAGATATTTATGTGTTTGGATTAAGCTATGTCTTTGCATGCAGTTTTGTTTTGTAAAATCGGGGGCACAAGTATTTGGTGTGTATATGCTTAGAAGTGTAATAGGCATTTAATTAATACTCAGAACCAAATACAAATACATATGGCCAATATGAACTCACATCACAAAACGCCTCTTTCTGCACAGTAAATCAAAGGGAGCTGTGTGAAGTTTGACAGCTTCAATATATGCAAACTAGAACACCAAGCTATTATTGAACTATTTACCATTTACCATTGACCCTGGGGCATCGTAGTAGCAACTGAAATCATAGTAACAATCTGGCAATGTGATAAGTAGGTACTGGGCAGAAGGCAAGTGCCTCCACAGGCATCCCTCAATTCATTCTGCTCTCAACCTCCAAGCATATGTTACTGTCACCCCCACAGTGCCACCAAGCAAAACTAGACTCCAAAAAGTTAAAACCTTAGCTAAGGTCTTATGGAAAGTAAATGGCAGAGTCAGTGTTTTCTTCCTTCTCCGCAGCTTTCTAAGAAAAGAATAGCATGCAGCTTCCACTGCAGACTTGAATACATAGCGAGCTGTTGACAAAAATATGTTTCTTGCTAGGATCTAAGCAACATCTCTTGGGAGGAATGGAAGAAGGATAGGCAGCATATTCTCCCAGAATTGCTATTGTGTGAACATTCCAGAACACATTAGAAAAACCCAGCCTTCTCTACGACTGAAGTATTGCATTTCTGCCTTTCACCATTAGCTGTTTTCCTAAACACTCATTGCTTTGGTGTTGCAAGCCCCCTTGGAGTGTTCCTGCCTGAGTTCCTGCCACAGCCCCTCCAGGTTTTGCAGGAGGTTGAGGAAGCCCACTTAGCTCAGGTTCTTCCCAAGAAAGAGGTCAGCATAAGAGATAGTGTAACTCGAGGTCAGGCTCAGATTGAGCTTATTGCACCTGACTCTTCCAGTTCTTCTTGGGCTAGCTCATCCCTCCCCTGGTGTATGTGTGTATGAGTGTATATGTGTGTCTATGTGTTTGTTTGTGTATGTATGTGTGTTTATGAGTGCATATGTATGTATGTGTGTGTTTTATGTGTTTGTATGTGTGTATGAGTGCATATGTATGTGTGTGTTTGTATGTATGTATGAGTGCATATGTAAGCGTGTGTATATGTGTGTGTTGCACACATGGTACAATACATTTGCTGGTGTCAGAGGCAGCCTCAGGTGTTAGTCTTCACCTGCTTTGCCCGTGACAGTTTCTTGTTTGTAAGGAAGGGCTGTTATTTGTATTGCTTAATTAGCATATAGAGGGATGTGTTTCATTATAGCGTTTTCACACATAATTTGATGCTGTTGGTCTTGCCCACCATCTTGTCCTTCATCCCCCACACCCTTCCATCTCCAGTGACACTTCATGTTTTTACACCATATATTTGTGATTTTCCCATCCTCAAAACCTCATTTCCTTTCTAGTGGTTGCCCTTTTAGTTTCTTATATCTTCACTCATGTCCACCTCTGTATGCGTTTATCATAATGACAAGATGGAGTTCACATATGTAAGAGAACATGGGTTAAGTCATGTCATCTTTGATCAGCATTCTTCTCATACATACTTCTTTTTTCAAAGTTCTCTTTTCTTTATTTCTTAATTTTCCCCCCTTTGCTTCTCAAGCCCCAGGCCCATCAGTTGATCTGGAGATTTCCCTGTGAAGGTAATATTGATTCATTGCAAAAAAAAAAAAAGTCCTTCTTGGGGATAGAAAAATGCTTAGTGGTAGAACATTCTCCAAGCATCAGCACCACACACACTACAGAATCTTGGCAGAGCTTCCGACACATGTATTTCTAAGGATTATATATTGTAAACGAGGGCTTTTGTTGTTGATGTTGTTTGGTTTTGGTTTGTTTTTCAATGACTATGGGCCTGAGGTGAAGGCTCAGTGGATAAACTGCTTTCTGTGCAAGCATGGGGGGCCTGAGTTGGGATCCTCAGACTCCGTGGAAAGCCAGACACAGTCTTGTGCATCTGTTATCCCAGCACTCCTGCAGGGAGATGGGAAAATCCAGAGACAGCAGTCCTGGAACACTCAACAGCAAACAAGAAACTGTCACAGGCAAAGCAGTGAACACTGACAGCTGAGGCTGCCTCTGACACCCACAAATGTATTGCACTATGTGTGCAACACACACATACACAGATACATGTACACACACATACACATATATATACACACATATACAAACATACACACTATATATACACTCACACTTACACACATACACGCGTGCGCACGCGCGCACACACACACACACATACTAAAATTACTGTTGAATATAAATAGAGATTTAAAAGAGCTTATCATAAAAATGGTTTTGCTTTCAGTCACATTATCCTTGTTTTAGGGAATAAATGCATATGAAAAATTCTCATGGATGAGAAATTAAAGAGTAGCTAGATTCTACCATGTAGCTAATAAGCATACTACAAGCAATGCTACTAGTGTCTGCTGTATTATGTTCTCCAGGTAGTCTTTGGATCACATTTTTCTGTGTTATAGATAGGATCACCTGCCAGCATACTCACCAGGACACCCCTAGACAAATGTCAACAAATCAGGGGTTCTAAATCCTAGCAATCCCTCACCCCCACCTTTACTACTACAAAAACCCAACTCTAACTGAGCTCTCTGATTATTCCAATACATTGGACATATAGAGAGACCGAGTTTGCAAACTTGTATAAAATAAAAGCTCATTGCTTTTACATACGGGATTGGTCTCCTTGTTCGTCTGTAGGCATTTCCTTTGGATGGTCTGTTCTTGGGTGGTGCTCAGGTAATCTCAGTTTATGGTCATTCCTGCAACCAGGTATTGCCTCAGGGTAAACCACTGAGACTCAGGCCTCCATTAAATTTATCATGGCTGAGCTCTACTCTGGCAGGTGATAATGGTTGGAAGGAAATCATTTCCTTTGGGTGGTCTGTTACTCATGTTTGGCTCCTACATTTCTGCCACGCGTGGCTTGTCCTTGTGGTCATATTCATCCTGAAGTCCTGACAACCTTACTCGTGTGACCTTCGTTAAACCTCAGAGTGTAAATTGTCCTCGCCTTTGAACAAAATTGGTGATTGTGTGAGACTTTAGTCCTCCTCAGGTGTCGGTTGTGTTCCCCCAGATCCCACCACCTCTAGAGCAGTGACAATTTCAAACCTGAGACACTAGGGATCTATATTCAGTGTCACTCTGTGGTCCTGCCCTTGCCTGCCTCAGACCTTTCACAAAGCTTGCGGACTGTACGGAGACGCTGCTAAGTGTGCTCACCTAGACAGAAGCAGAAATTCAGTACCTAAAATTGGGTTTTTACTAAATTATACTGTGGTGCATTTTTACACCTGCTTGGCAAATAACCAGGGGAAGACTATAATTACGTAGGTTCTTTGCCAGAAATAAAGGAGATGTTAAAATAATAAACCCTTCAAATAAGTAAAAATAGAGATGAAAGGAAGGATGGAAGAAGAAAAGAGAGAAGGGGGAAGAGAAAGACATTGGGGGAGGGGCTATGGAAGAGTCTGCCCAAATCAAGATCAATGGATGTCATCGACATCATTGTAGGTAATTTATGTTCATGATTTATTTTGTTCCCCCAGACCCAATCCCTCAGTTTCATCCCCAGCTCTGCAACAGAACACCCGTGTCAGCCTTCTATGCCCCCCTTGCTCCCATCTCTTCTGGATCCCACAGATCTTCCCCTTCTAACCTTCCTGCCCCAGCTTGCCGCTTTATTTTAGGCCTCAGCTCCAGCCATCACCCCCTGCTGACCCAAGGGCCACTTAGTCCCAGGGCAACAAGTGGACTGGAGGCAGAGCCATGCTACTGAGATGCTATCACTCCAGTCTCATTCCCAGCTCTGTAGGGTGGTTCTGCAGAGCACTCCTAGTGGTCTCCCAGTCCTCTCCTGTCTTATCCCCAACAGATCACAAAGACCTCTCCTCCAACCTTCCTTACCCCATCTCATCCCAACATCCTTCTAGCAGGCATTCCCTGTAAACACAACAGCTGAGCAGGCCAGGAAAACAGGCTGTTAACACACAACCATCACACTCTCCACAAACCTTCAGAGAGAAACAGAAACTAAGGAACAAAATACCCATCCAAGAAAGACAAATTCAGAAATTGGCCCTCAGACATGTTATCATCCCAAACCCAGATGCCTAGATGCTAGTTTAAAAGCACAATCAAAAACATCTAGGGAAATATGTCTATACTAGAGTTCTGCTATCCTACCATAGTAAGCCTTGAATATTCCAACATAACTGAAGCACAAGAAAAAGACCTTAAAGCCAACTATATGGTAAAGACCCTTAAAGAGGAAATGACTAAATCCTTTAAAGAAATTCAGGAAAAGACAAACAGTTGAAGGAAACAAATAAAACTGTTCTAGATCAGAAAAATGGAAATAGAATCAATAAAGAAAATACAAACTGAGGGAGTCCTGGCAATGGAAAATATAGTTACACAAACAAGAACTAGAGAGGCAAGTGTCACCAACAGAATACAAGAGATGGAAGAGCCTCAGGTGTTCATGATACAAAATCTAAGACTAATAGGCCTGGGGGTAAAAACCCAGATCAAAATCCAGGAAAAATGTCTTCAACAAAATCACAGAAGAAAATGTCCCAAACCTGAAGGAGGAGATGCCTATAAAGGTACAAGAAGCTTAGAGAACATCATATAGATTGGACCAGAATAAAAAGTCCCCTCACCATACAATTATCAAAACATTAAATATACAGAACCATATAGAACAAGGAAAGAATATTAAAAGCTGCAAAGGAAAAAGACCAAGTAACATATAAGGCAGATCTGTGAGAATTACACCTGAAATCTCAGTGGAGACTAAAAGCCAGAAGGGCCTGGACAGATGTGCTGCAGATTCTGAGAGGCCACAGGTGCCAGCCCAGATTACTATGCCAAGCAAAGCTTTCAGTCATCATAGACAGAGAAAACAAGATATTCCATAATAAAGTCAAATTTAAACAATATCTGCCTACAAATCCAGCCCTACAGAAGGTACCGGAAGAAAAACTCCAATCAAAGGACGTAACTACACCCATGAAAACATAGGAAATAAAATCTCATGCCGGCAAAATCAAAGGAAGGACACATATAAAACAAACAAACAAAAAGCCCACTATCAACAACAAGATAACAAGAATCAACAATCATTGGTCATGTCTTAACATCAGTGATCTTAACTTCTCAACAAAAAGACACAGACTAACAGAATGCATGTGAAAACATCATTTCCTGCATCCAATAAACACACCTCAATATCAAGGATAGACATTACCTCAGGGTAAAGGGTTGGGAAAACACATTCGAAGCAAATAGAACTAAGAAGTAAGCTGGTATAGCAACTTTAATATATTACAAAGTAGACTTCAAACCAAAACTCATCAGAAGAGATAGAGAAGGACACTATTATGGCTTTAATCTCATATTGACCCTCATGTACCGATGGTGTGAGGCTCGATACCCCACTCTTACCAATGGACAGGCCATCCAGACAAAAACTAAACTGAGAAATGCTAGACAGAGCAGATGCTATAAATCAAATGTAAGTAAAAGATGTTTACAGAACATTTCACCCAAACACAAAGTCTACATCCTTCACTGCACCTACAGGTTCAACACAATCCCTATCCAAATTCAATAAAAAAATGTTAAATTCTAATGGAACAGTAGTACTAATTCCTAAGTTTAACAAACAACTGTTTAACACTATAATTTTCCTAGTCACAGATCCTCAATGTTCAATGTCAGAATAAAATGGACCATCTTAAGTCCAGTAGCTAAGAGGACTTGCCATATGGCAACATTGACCTAGCTTGCTTTTGGCTCTGGCCAAACCATGAAGATGATGCTCCAGCACTGACCCGTCCAGCAGGCCAGGCAATTTGCGGGTCTCGAGGTGGTGTCACCTGTAAAATAATGGGGGGAGAGGGGAAGGGAAGCCAAGCGCACAAAAGACACAGAGTCAATCTGAATCACGTCAAGGCTTCGTTTATTGCAGG